>NW_026506012.1:0-31075 GCF_026875155.1 Cherax quadricarinatus
AGAAAAAACGTAAACCTGCTTTGGAATACAAAAATTTCCAAAGAAAAAAAAATTCCTTCCTGCCGGCCCGGAAATTTTTGCGGTTGTGCTTTTAAACCCCTCTCTGTGTGTAGGCGAGCGCCTTGTTTTTTACCTGGCGGGCAGTGGTGTGAAGTGGTGCTGTCAAACCCGGTTTAAACAACTTGGGTGACTGGATCGTAAAGAGGGGCGGTTAGCCCTGAGCCCAAAAGGAAAAAATACTGTAGGCATCGAGCTACAAAAAGGGAACGATAAAAACCGATTTTTTCTGCGCAAGTCTTTTTCCCAAAAAAATCTTTACGGGAGACTTAGGGGAGTACAAGATAGGGGAACTTGTATGGTTTGCTTTTAACGGGGGACCCCCGAATTTTCGTAAAACGCTATCAGCAAGGGTTTTTATAAATTCTTTAAAATAAACCGGGTTTCGGGACAGGATTTAAACGTCACACCAGCTGTCACTGAAAGAATGATAGATGTTTCACGGTTTATACGGGGGATAATTTAACCAACTTTCCCCTTTAAAGGCGGTGAGGCAGATTTTTTTTTTTTTTTATTTAAAACTTCATGCCCAAAATTTTAAATAGGAAACATATAAAAAAAAATGACCCAAGGACAACATCATTTAAAACAATATTAAACAAAAACTTTCCAGGCAAATCTGACGTCAAACTATTTTCAATTTTTTATAACATATCAAAATTTTAAAGGGGGGGTTTTTAATTATAAAAAACAAAGGCCAAAAAATTTGGCTATTAAAAAAAACTCCAAAAATTACAACCTCACACAAAAATGCTCCAAGTTTAAAAAGAAAATACCCCCGAAACAAATACACCAGACCTAAAATTTGCCTTTTTTAAAAAACCCTGGGATGCAACACAGGTGACCCCCTTCCCTCCCCCCCCCCCACTCACAAAACCCAAAATTGAAAACAAACCCCTTCCCCAAAACCTAAAAAATCATAAACATTAATTATCCCAAAATTTAGGTTTTATTTACACATGTCACTTGAGGAAACATTATTTACAACCATAAATTTGGTAAAAGGGATACCAAAATAAATACCTTAAAAAAGAACAATAAAAATTAGGTAATTACTCCCAAAACTGTTGCTGGACCACTTTTCAATAAAAAAAAAAATAATTTGGGGTGCTTCAAGGAAATAGTAAAAGGGAAAACCCCTTTTCAAGAAAATTAAAAAATAAATTTTGCAATAAAAGTGAAAGGGTGGAAATAATACGTTTCCAACAATTTTTTTTAACATATCAAAATTTTTAAGAAGGAAACTAAAGTTATAATAAAAAGGGCCCCACAAAATGGCTATTAATAAAACTCCAAAAATTTAAAAAACCTCACCCCCCAAAAATTGCCCCAAAGCTTAATGACAATCACCCATAATACCACTTCCCCAAATACACCAGACCTACAATATCCCTTATTAAGAAACCTGGCTGCAACACAGGTGACCCTCATCCCCCCCCCACTCACACACACACATTGAAAAAAAAACCCTATCCCCCAACCTGAATAATAAAGACTTTAATTTTTTCCTCATTATGTAAACAGGGTTTACGTGGGGGGGCAGGGCCATGCGGGTTTTAAAAGAGGTTTTTTTTAAAACCTCAAAATCCCTTTGGGGGCAAAAAATACCTTTCCTATGTTTACCTAAAAGTTTCGGAAAACGCGGGAAATGGTAATGTACCCAAAAACGACGTACATCCCGCCTAGGGGGGTGAGTATGTTTCACATAGCGGCCCCTGTGAAAAGGGCAAAGGGAAAAGTGCCTGGACCTGGGTGGACGCCCGCACCCCCCCGCTTCAAAGGGGGCAGTTGAGGAAAAAACCCGGGATGGGGCGTGGTGTTTTGGGGAGGGGAGATAGTGGATGGGGGCCACACGGGAAACTGGGGGTTAGTTGGAGTCCCCCCCCAAACGGGCCTGATGGTGTCGTCTCCTGTGGAAAAAGGAGGACAGCAAGTACAAGGGGAAATTTCCTTGAGTTTGAGGGGGAAATTTTGGTGGGGGTTTGTTGAAGACGTTGTCACCACCAGAGGGGGGGACGTTACATTAGCTTTGGGGTTTATCCCGGGGAATCGTCGCTTCCCGAAAGGGGGTGAGACATGATAATTTGGGCGTTTAGGGGGGTTTGGAGTCGTCCTTGATCATTAAAAACCCTTCTCAGGTGGAGGTGGAGGTTTTATCGTAGGGAAAAATCTGACCAAAAATAGGGGTAAACAAAGACTGTTTTACGAGAAAGAGGGCGGACAAACTATTTTGGGATGACGTTTCCCTTAGGCCCGCACAAAGGCCCCCGGGAAACAACTGAGGTTTAAGTGTGCATTTTTTTTTTTTTTTTTTTTTTTTTATTTAAACATTACATTACAAAAATTTTTAAAATTGTAAAAATCAATTTTAAATCTATAATAAACACAATTTCCCCCCTACGCTTAATATTACACACCCACTTACAACTCCCCTGGGGGGGAAAACCCCCCCCCCCCCTCTCCCTCATCCCCAAAACTTTTAAACCCCAAACCCGTTGGGGGTACCCCAACAGAATTAATGATAGGGAAAAACACTTTTAAAATACACAAACCCCCAAAAGGGGACTTAAAAAATCGATAAAAGATATTCAATGCATTGAAATGAAAATATTATTCAGAAAATTTTTTCCCCCCCCCGGTGGTTTCCCAACCCCCCCAAATATTTACAAAAATTAAAACACAAAAACAATGAAGGGTTTCCTAAACTAAAGTCACACAAACAATGATTTCCCAAAAATTAATTTAAATTTTTTGGGCCCTAATGGGTTTTTAAATTACATAACCCAAAATTTATTACAAACTTTTGGGATTTAGAAAAGTCTCAAAGGGCATACAAAATTACTACAAAACCTTTTTTAATAAACTTTTTTTTCAAAATCCCAAAAACATGTAAGCCTTTACACATTTAAAAAAAGCAAAATTCCCGTGTTAAAAAAAAAAACACAGCTTCAAAATTTACCCTTCAAAATTATTAAAAGCTTATATGGGGCATTTCATAAGTGCAAATTTACAACAGTACCCAAAAAAAAAAAAATATAACCATGAAAAAAAAAGTAACACATAAACCCGTGCCTAGCACGCAAACCCAACCAAAAAAACCTTTAACACCCCGGGTTTCCCCAAATTTTAAAAAAAACTTCGACGTGCATTAACCTCTTTACTCTCAAAAAAAAAACTGAATTGAAAAACACCAAGGGCGAAAAATTTTTGCTCGACAATTTAAAACAAAAAATTTCACATCATACTTCTGGACACCGTGAAAATCACAGCATCAACGCTAGGGAAGGGAAGGGACCCAGAAAAACAAGTTTGGAAACAAAAAAGGGAATTAAATTTTAAACAAATCCCAAATTTCAATGGCATTTTCCCCAAAATCAAAATACCACACCAAAATGTATAATAAATTTAAAATCCGTCAACAAAAAAAGGGGCCCGCTCCAAGGTCTTCACCCCTGGTCCACAAATTATTCACTCATGCAAACACTCATTTCCCAAAACTCTCGCCAAAAAATTTTGTTATCCATTACCAGGGGGGCAAACCCCGTTTTTAACACCCCTGATTTCCCAACCCCCCCCCAAAAACTTTTCCCCAAACCAAAACCCCCCCCCCCTCGTATATTACAAGGGCTAAAAAAACCGTTAAAGTAAGTTGCCAAAACCCCCCTGAAAAAATTTCCTTTTCCCCCCCCTCCCATAAATTTTCCCTTTTTTCTACATACCCTTTTTTAGAACGTTAAAGCTTTAAAACCCCCCCTCTTTCCCCCCAAAACCTTTTTCCCCCCAAACCCCACACAAAATAGAATAATCTGCCATAAAGTACCCCCCAGGGTTGATTAAAACTTTCCCCCCAACCCCCCCCCCGGAAATTAAAGCTTCCCAATTTCAGAAATTCCTTTTCCCCCCTATTTCCCATTTATTTTCCCCCATTTAACCACCCCTTTTAAAACCCCTCAGGGCATTCCCAAAAATAAATACATGAAAAAAACCGACTCCCCCCCACCCCATTTTTCCCACACTCCCCCCCACCCCCCCCTAAAAGGGCTCGTCTATCCCGTAAAAACCAAAAAAACCCCCCGGTTTTAAAAAGCCCCTGCAAAAAAACGTTTCCCTTTCATCCCAAAACGAGGGTTTCAACCTCATCCTAAAAAACCCATTCCTTTTACTTCCCCATGCATCATGGGGGAAAAAATTTCCCCCTACAAAAGGCGCTACAAAACCCCCCCCCAACAATTACACAAAACCAAACCCTTTTTTTCCTTTGCTGGCTCCCCGGGTCCCACGCCCGAGCCCCTCCAAAACAGTTTCACACCAGCACTCAACCCTGTATACATTTCCCTTGCAATCGGGTTTTTGGGTCCGGGGCCCAAAAAACCCCCCCCCCCCACACTTTCCCTCCACCCTCCCTTTTTAAAGGGGACAAAAATTTTACCCCCCCGCTTTTTAAGGGCCGCAAACCCAGCCCCCCCTTACTTAAAGGGGAACAAATTTCCAAAACCCTCTTTTAACCAATCCACAGGGTCGAACCCCCCAAGAATTTAAAAACCTTCCTAAAGTATGTTTGTTTTTGCTGGCCCCGTTAATGGGAAACGGCTGCCACCTGCCATAATTTTCTAAACGTAAAGATATTAACAACAAAGGCACCTGCCCCAAGGGGCAAATGATAAGGTCGCTTTTCAAACCCCAACGTCCCCCCGAACCTTTTTTACCATCCAAAGGGGATTTTCCATTCGGGCCCGGTAAAATCGTCCGCATAAAAAGACCCCCGATTTTTAACGAATTTCCCTGCCCCCTCACAAACTGCACTACCCCAAAAACCCAACCCCACCCCCCAAGGGTCCTAACCCCTGGGCCATGGATTTATCTGAATTTACCCTCTTTCCATTGCCCGGCGGGCCCTTTGACTTCCCCGTCTTAAAGTTTTCCATTGACACCCCTTTCCCCGTCCCGAAAAGTTGTATCATTTCCCCTACCCAAATTTTTAAAATGGCCAAAAAACCCTCGCAACCTCACACCCGGTCCTCACGTGCCACATACGCGCTCCATCAATCTAAAAAAGGGGTTTCCCGTACGCCCAAACAATAATTGTGAATAGGAAAAACCCCTGCCCCAAGTCCCCCACCCCCTTACAATTTTTCCCACCCAATCGACCATTAAACTGTTCCCTCGCCAAAGGGAAACCCCCATTCAAACGCCTAACCAGCCCACCAAATTTTTTCCCCAAAAACCCCCGACCCCGGAGGATGGCTTTCAATGCTTTTCCCATCCCTTTTAACGTTTTGCCCCGCCAAAACGAAACGCCACCAAACCTCCCTCCCTCCCCCCCCCCCCTTTTTCCTCCACGAAATTCCCAAGTAAAACCCAAGCCCCTCCCCATAGACCTCCCCGGCCCAAACCCAAACTGGGGTTTTTGATTTACCCCCCCTACCACACACTTGACCCGATTTCCCAAAAAACCTCGCAAACAATTTATAATCTTTTCGCAAACTCGAGATCGCCCGGTTTTTCCCGAAACTATGGGTCCCCTTACCCTTCGGTACCCAAAACAACGACAAACCGTTCCTCCCTTCCCACCCAGCTCACCCCCTCTCCTTCAGCAATTTAATAACCTAACCAAAAATGCCCCAAAATTCCCCAAAGCGCTGATAAAATCTTTCCCGGGGCCATCATTTTCCCCGGGCCTTTTTCCCTTTCGCATTCCACTTTAAAGCCCCCCCATTTTCCCCCTCAGTTTTTTCCCCCCCCAGTGCTTCCCTATAAAAAGGACGCAAGGGGGGCAACCCAACGGGCCAAAACTCCTGTTTTTTAAAAACCCCCTCCCCCTACCCCTTCCGGTTTTCCAAATACTTTCATCCATTGTCAGCAAACCCCCATTCCCTTCCGTCCCTTTTATTTACCCTGGGCCCCCCCCTGTACCCCCCTATCGATTCATGAACCCCAACCAAGGAATAGTCAATTTCCTGCTGTCTTTGTTCGCCTACGCAATAAGCCCCATGAAGGTCTATCGCCCCCTAACCCCTCTTCCACCCCCCCCCCCTGTAACCCCCGGGCCCCCCTTGGGAACCCCTCATCCGGGACCTCACGCAGCCCCCCTTTTTTGCCCCCCTTTTTTCATCCATTGGTAATTTCCCGCCACCCCCCCCCCCCTCGCATAAAAACCCCCTTTAAAACTATCCTCCAAAAAAATTACAAAAACCCAAAATTTTAAAGAAAGAAGGGGTTCCCCTTTCCCTTTTGGGAATATTGCTTAATCCGTTCTTTTTCCACACCACCCCCCCACACCACTTTCCCCTACCCCTTTTTTTCTCTGCCCCGTAACCCCTCCCCCAGCGTTGCAAATCCCTCTACCCCTCCTAAACACTAACACCTTGTAAATTTTAAATTTTTAATATCCCCTAGTATACCTGCTTGTGACTCCCACCCACCATGGCTACTTTCCGCCCGATATCCAAAAAGCTAATTTTTTGTTTCAAAAAAAGTTTAACCCAAACCCCCCGGGGAAAATATACAAACCTAACCAACCTAGCACCCTTAAAACCCCCCCTTAAAAAAAGTGTGCTCTACCTCCCACGCCCCTCCTCCCAAAAACCCCATCCCCCAATGAAAAAACCCCCAAAAGATCTCGCAAGGCCGGCACGGCCCCCGCCCCTTTTGGGGTTTCCCTGTAAACCCTCCCAATAAAACCCTTTTTCCCCCGTGCCACCAAAGACGGCCACCCGCAGGTTTAAAACCCCGTAAGAAAAAACTAGTTCTTCACATACAAAAAACCCCTTTTTTTTCCCCCCCATCATTTTTCCCCCTGGGGCATACACAATTTCAAAAGATACCCCCCTGTTCCCTCCACCAAAAAATCCACCGCCAATACTCTTTCCCCCCCCCCTTTCCCCCACTTTTTAGCAACACAAAGGGCTTGCCTCCCGATTTAATAAACCCACACCACCTTTTAACTTTCAGATGGCGGTCATGGCCGAAACCCTCCCCCCGAGCACTCTTCCCCCTTGAAATTGTGTTCTTGGCAGGAAAAACAAAATCCACCCTATATTTAAAACAGGGAAAAATTTTAAAAAACCCTTCCTTCTTTACCTATTTTCAAAGTCCATTTACGTTCCAGTCATTCACCTAAGGGCCCCTTTAAAAGTTTTTCCCAAACCCCTTTCCCCCTCTCTTCATTTATCCCAGGGCCCTTTCCGCCCCGAGCCCGCACCAAGGGGTTCACACCCTCAAACCCCTCCCCCTTTTTTGGGGAAAAGCCCCTTATCGGACTGCTTTTGACATTGCTCTTCCTTCCCCCATCCCCCTGCGCCGGGGTCCCGGCAAACATTGAGTTTTGACGGGCCCCCCCTCTCCCTCGTGATGCCCCCCACACCCATGTTTCTTTGAAGGTTTCCCCTCACGATGAACCTCACCTCCACCACACCCCGTTCCAAAAGCACCCCGGCGACAACTCTCTTTACTATTGGCCCCCTCAAACCCCCCAAAGTTTTTTTTTTCCTTACATTCCTCTAAAAAGGCAAACCCCCGTTCCACAAGCTCGGAACAAAAATCCCCCTTTCGGCGGTGTTTAATTCCTTAAACAAAAAATTCTGAAGTCTTCCTCTAGAGCCCCGCACCTCCCCCTGCACTTGCACTTCTGTTTCTTTTTCCCTTTTTGTAATTAAAAATCCTTTTACATCCACATTTTCCTCACACTTTCCATTCTCCTCTTTTTAAAAACCCCCACCTCTTCCCCCTCCACAAACCCCAGGGCCCCTTTCTTGGGTCCCGGGCTTTTCAACAAACTATCACGCTGGTAAATGGTGCTTCACCAGTTTGCGCGGGGGCCCTCCTCAGCTTCACGCACTCTGGGCCGCCAATGGGGGGTTAACGCCCCCCCATTTTCTGCACGTAAGTCCCTGTCCGGCATACCTACCATAACTTTTCGTCCTGAAGTCCTCCCCCACGAGTAAACGGGATGGGATGTCTCAGGTTTATCTTTAAAGGGGAAAAGGTTTCCCTTTTCCGGAAGTCCCATGAAAACACCTGCTGTCCACTTGCCCTTTTGTGCCGATGTACGGTTCCAATGTCCCAAAAACACTCCTTTAATTTTCAGCCTCATCTGCCTCAAAAGGGGCATTAAATTTTCTTAACCCACGTAAAAATGGCGAAATACTTTGATTTAAAAAGCAAACCCTTTACACTGGAGTAGCTCAAGGACTCACGTCTTGGAACCTCGTCACCAAAGACCATACACGGGCGTGGAATTCAGTTTTTACGAAGATTCATAAGCCCCATTCAGGGCTACCCCCAACACCTCATCGTCCTTGGTTTTCCCTAGTCCCCTAATGATTGTTGGGAGGTTTTGACTTGCACGAAGAGGGTGAAATTCGCCCCAGGCAGCTCAATACCCAAGGTATTTACGGCCTCCTCACACTCAGCGCCATTTTTGATAAAAAGGTACCGCCTGAAAAGCAGAAGGGGGGCAAACGCACAAAAACCCCACTCGACCTTTGGGCAGGGAGCGGGAAAGATTCTATTCTTTTTACTCAAGGGTAAAGTGTAAAATTACGTCACGAGAAAAGAGGGCGGCTACATCCGATTTTGTTTACTTCCCTTACCCCTTTCAAAAAGGCCTGGGAAACAAATGAGGGGAAGTTTGCAGGGATTTGGGGTTGGGGTGGAAAACCAGGGTAGGAGGCACCGGAAGAAAAGGGGGGGGGGAAAAGAGGGACCTGGGTGTTTAAACTAAAATTCCCAACTCTGGGTTTTTTAAATTGAGAGGGGGAATTGTAAAGAGTGATGGGGGAAAGCAGGGGTGGAAACTTTAATAGGCCTTATTGTATGCCCTGTAAATGAAAATGGTTATGTAGGGGTATGAAAAAAGTTTGGGTTTTCGTATTTTCTGAAAAAAATCTAGAGGGGAAAGTTGGGGTTCCTGCGGGAGCAAAATTTCAAAGAGGGAGGGGTTTTTTGGAGGGGGCCAGGAGTTTGGGGTAGTTACCCCTCCATCCCCCCAAACAAACCCAAGGGGGTGGGGGTTTTTTTTAATAAAGGAGACGAGCCCTTTTGGGTTGGGGGGGGCAAGAACGAGGGGAGGGGGGGGGGGAGGTGGGTGGGGGGGAAGGGGGGTGGAGGAAAAAGCGTGTTCTTTGTGGGGTGAACCCCGGGCAAAAAAATAACAAAAGGTAAAGAAGTTTTTTGTGTGTGAGACCCTTGTTTTTTTTTAAATGCACTCCCAAGGTGGCGATAGTTTTTGGGAGGGAAAATAGTGTAATCAGGTTGGCTGATTTGGGACCCAGGGGGGTTTGTTTAATTTTCTGGCTCTTAGGGATTTATTAAGGAATGTTAGGTTACGTATGCCTTTGGGGGAGCGGTGTGGGAGACTAAATAACGTTTGTTGGAGGGGTTTATGCTGCGGGGACAGATGAGTGAAACCTTTCTCGGGGTGTGGATTTTAAAATCTTTCAGTACTTTTTGAGCAAAACAAAGTCAGATCATGGGGCATGGGGGTGGGGGTTTTGGGGGTGAAGGACGCCCGGCGAAATAAATAAAGTTTTTGGGAAATTTAAAAATAAAAGGGTGTTTAGGTGATGGGGGAGGGGTTGGAGGGGTTTTCACCCCCAAAGGAGGGAGCTTGGGTTGAAAAACCGGGGAGGGAAAATGACATTTTTGAAAAGGGTGGGATATTGTCGCGAAAAAAGGGGGATTAGAAATTTTTTTATGTGAGAGAAAAAAACATTAAAAATTTTAAAAAATATGGACTGGCAACAATTTAGGGGATGGGTTTTAAAAGTTTTTGGGAGGGGGGGGGGGGGGAAAAAATTTTTCCTAGGGATGGAAAAACCCGAAATAAAGGGGGGGTTGAGGGGGGTTGCAAAAAAAATTTCCCAAGCTGAAAGGAAATCAGGCAGGGGTGGGGGAAGTGTTTTTGGGGCGAAAAGGGCCCGCAGAAAGTTTTTGCGGAAAACCAAAAGAAAAGGGCGGCGCTGACGGCTATCCCAGGGTTTAGAGGTAACGGAAAGGGTTTTGGGAATTAAAAAGGTAGGGCAGGGATACAAAAAAAAACCACGAAGGGGATTGTGCGTATGCAACCCTTGGGTATGAGAAAAACGGAAACAGTGGGGGGTGGTAACGGCTTTGGCAAGGTGGTACGTAGTGACTTGAAATTTTAAAGGAAATAGTGACCCAAAAGGCTTTGGGTTGGGCATTACGGCAGGGAAAAATTAGAGAATGCGTTAAGGGGAATGAAAAAGGGGGAAAGTTTCCGGGGGGATTGTTTGGTCCCCGGGGTAAATTTTTTTAAAACCCCCATTGGGTTTTGAAAAAAGGGAAATTTTTAAAATATTGGGTTTAAATTTAATAGTTAAAAAGGAGAAGGGTAAGTTGGGGGAGAAGCGGGAAACTCATTGTATGTTTGGCCCCCCAAAGGGGAAAGGGGGCAGCCCCCCCTTTGGGGATTTCCGACCCTTTATCACTAAATGTGGCAAAACATAAGGTGTTTGAAAAAATTTTTTAGGTAATAGGTTCAAAGGGTTATGGAAAAGGGTGGTTCAAAATCTCAGTTGGGTTTTGCCGGGAAGGTCGTTTGATTGAAGGACAGGGGTTTTACTGAAAATTTTTTGGGGAAAGGGCAAGGGGGGGGGTTTGGAGGGGGGGTTTTTGTTGGCTCTAGACGGGGCAGGGCCCTATGATAGAGTGGAAAAGGGGGAGCTTTGCAGGTTATACTTGGGAGACGGGGTTTTGGGGGAGGAATAGTCGATTTGGGTAAATACTTGTAAAACGGGCAAAAAGGGAGGAACAGATTAAGGGGTGTAGGGGGAAGGGAAATTGCAAGGGGGAAGGGGCCTTAGAAAAGGGGAGGGCCCCCATGCCCCCAAATTTTTGCGTGTTTTTCAGGCCCCCCCTTTTAAAAAGGGGGGGTTGAACCGACCTTAGGGTCCCCCATGGGGGGAAGTTGGGGGGTGGAGGGGGCCCTGGCCCGTTAAATTTGAAAAAACGAAAACCAAACTTTCTCTTTTGGGGTGAAAGGGGGGTCAGGGGGAAAGTTTTGGGAACGAGGGGGGTGCAATTTTTTTGGAAAGGGCCCAAAGGGGTATGCAGGTAAATATTGGCAAGTCAAGGGGAAAGGGGTTAGGTTTCTTTGGGTGGGGGATGTGGGGGGAGATGTAATTTTTTAAAAGAAGGGGCCGGTTGCCCCTTTAAAGATTTGGGAAATTTATTATATGGGATGAAAATTTTTGCGGCGGGGGGAGAGGAAAATTCAGATATTTTTGGAAAGGATCGTGGGGGCGTCTAGGTGTTCTAAAAACCCCTCCACCTAACCTGATCCCGCGAGGTTTAGTCTGAACATTCCTTTTGGGTATAAAAAAGGTTTTGGTAGTTGCAGCTGTTTTCCCCCAATTACGGGGACAGCCGATTGCGGGGATACCTAAGAGGGGTGAAAAAACCAAATTTTTTAATGGGTTCCCCCCCTAACCCGTTTGTATTGGTTAAGGGGGGAAAGGTTGTAATTTTAACCTGTAAGTCGGGGTGGGGGGGGTTTTTGGATTTGAACGGGGGGGCAAAATTTTGTTTTTTAAAAATTGGGGAAAAGTGTTGCGTGGGGGTGGAAAACCGGGGGGGCTTTTGGGGGAAGGATACACGACAGGCGGGGGTAAGGGGGGTATCGAAAATGTATTTTGGGGGAATGGGGAAAATAGTTTTGGGGGCTGTGATTTTTGGGTTAGGGGAACTGAAAAAGGGTTTCTTTAAAAGGGTTTTTGTGGGGAAACTTGTAGGTGGGTGCGTTGCCCCCATTTGGGGGTTTTGTTCCCCTGTATGCGTGAATTTTTTTTTTTTAAAGATTTAGTAAATTGAATTTAAAACCTCGGCGCGTAAAGGTGATGTTTCTTTTTCCTTTCAGGGGAACCCCTTCGTCTTAAAATATTACAAAACGACGGGTTGTAGGGGGTGGGGGGGTGGTATCTTTTTAGGGGGATGAGAGGGCTTTCCCAAATTTTATTTTACTTTTGGGAAAGGGGCTAGAGGGGGTAAAGGTGCTGGTTAATGGGTTTTGGTACAGGGGTGGGGGGGCCGGGGTTTTCGGTTTTGGGTGCCCCTAAGTTAGAAAATTGGGTGGGTTAAATGGGGGTGTCATAAAACCCTTTAAAGATTAAATTTTCCCCGGATTTTACCTGGAGAGGGGTTTGGGGGTCAACCCCCCCGGGGCCCCCGGGTCTTTTGACCAGGCCTCCGGGGGTTTCAGCCCCTGATAAACCAGGCCTTTTGCGCGGCTGCACGCAAACCAAACGTACGAGCCCCAGCCCGGTTTGATCGGGAAACGTTTTAAGGGGGGCTTGTCCAGTGCCCCCAGCTTGAAGACGGCCGGGGGTCTTTTGGGGTAATCCCCCTTTATTTTGTTTTGGGGGGCAGTTAAAACAGTCGGGTCCCCCTGAACCTTATTTTATGGCCCCTCTTAACGGGCTATGACCCCCCCGCTTTTCTTTGGGGGGGAAATTGGGCATCTCTCCCAAAATTTTTTGCTTTTTCCGTAGTGAGTTTTTTTTCCGTTTTTGCAAGTTTCGGAAACCAGTCCCTCTGGGGATTTTCCAGGTGTAAAATAATCATGTATCTCTCCCTCCTAAATTCCAGGGAAAAAAAGGTTTAAAAACCCTTCAAGCCCCTCCCAGAAAATTGGGGGTTTTTTAATCTCCGTTATGCGTGCCGTGAAATTTTCCCCTGTACATTTTTCTAGTCGGCAATTTCACCCCCTTTTAAAAGGGTTTCTGTAGAGTCAGAAATTTTTCCCCGCCTAATAGAAAAAGGGCCCCTAAGAGGTCATCAGGTTTGGGCCTCCCCAGTTTTAAAGGTTCTCAAAAACCCAAACCCTGTCATTTTTCTAGCAGACGTTTTAATACAATGTTAGGGTTTCCTTGAAGGTGAACCCTCCGAAAAAAATCCACCCCCGGGCCCCTTTGTTTTTTGTGTTTTCCTCTATTTTTGGGCCAGAATTTTTTTTGGGTACTCTGATAAATTTTTTCCCTCATTTTTTACCAATCTGAGAAATTGAAATTTCTCAGTTGAATTTAAATATTGGTTTTTTTGCACCCCCATTGAAAGTTTTTGGGGTTTGATGCCCGGGCCGGGGGCCTTTGCGGGGTCCTGAAAAGGGAAGAACCCGGTCATCCCAATTGGGGTTTCATCGAAAAGGGAAAAAAGGAAAAGGGTCTTTTGGCTGACACCCTTTGTCTAGCAAATAAAAAGGATTGGGGAAACAAGAGGGGAGCTAGTACTTTTGCCTTGTGAAACAAAGCTTTTCACCGTAGCTGCCTCGGATTTTACTTTTTTTTCGACGACTATTTCTCTGTTTCTGTTAGTGGGGGAAAAATTTATGTTTCCATCGACCAGGCTTTTCCTGTTTTTCCTTTACGCGCTTTTGTCCTATTACGCCATGGTCACATTTGTCAAAGGGGCTTTTTGAAAATTTTCCTGTTTTATTTTTACATCGGCATTTTTTTTTGTCTTCTATGCTTTTAGGCCCTTTGTCGTAGTGATCCAGTATTTGAGACAAAAAGGAGCGACCTTTTTCTAAAAAACCCCAAATTTTTCCCCTTTGGGTTTTTGAAAAACTGAGGGGTTTTTTCCTAGATGGGGGGTTAAATCTGCTTTTTAAAGGACCCTTTAAAGATTTTTTGATTTTGGGAAATGTTTTGCTTTTGGCCCCTGTAGTTTTTTTGGGGGGTTGCTTTTACTCCCCCCTTTTTTGGAGTGGGGCTAGCCCTTTTTTTTTTATAATTTAGGGACGACCCCCGGTCCTTTCTCCCCCTTTCCCTAATAAAAAGGGCCCTCGTAAAAAGGGGTTTTCCCTTGGGGCATTTCTTGTTTGAACACAAAAGTTTCCATGTCTTGGCCCTGGGGCAGAGTGCATGGGAAAATTTCATTTATCGCCTTTCGAAGTCTTTTGGGCGTCGGGGAAAAAAATCGGATAGGCGGGGTTTAATCAAATTTTTTTTTTTTTTTTGGCTCCCAAATAAAAAATTCTTTTGATCTTCACTCCACCCGGGTTTAGGGGGCTTCCCTAAAAACTGAGTCATATTGGGACTTGAGTAGCTCCCCTCATTTCCTTGCTGTCATCTGTGTGGGAAACCCATCTTGTTTAATTTGGGCCCCCAAATTACGGGGACTTGTTCTTTTTTTTGTTTTGGGCAAAAGAGAAGAAATATTTTGGGGGTTTTTCTTTCGATTTTCATTTTTTGGCTTTTAGTTTTTCCCCCCGCGATTCCTGACCCCTAAAGGATTCTTTTAGTTTTAAGTTCAAATGCTTGCTTTTTCCCTCTGACCAGTTTTCCCTTCCCTGCGCTTTTCAGATATTTGCCCTCTTTTACCCCTTCTGTTATTCTTTTCCGTCGCCTGAAAAGGGGAGCGCCTGTCTCTTTCTTTTTTTAACTTTCAAATCCTCCTTTTTTCTTTTTAAAAGGGAAAAAGCCCTTTTGCAAAACACGATGCCACCCCATTTAAACTGTTCTTTGGGATAAGTTTTGGGGGCTGTGTTGCCTTTTGTAAAAAAAAAAAATCTTCCCAGCTTTTATGTATGGGCTTGGGTTTAAATTGGTCCCACTTTTAAAAGTTTTTGTTTTTGAAGGAAATTTAGTGGGAAAAACTCCCTCGTGAAAGTCTCATTTTTTTCCGGGCTGGGGCTCCACCCTACAAGCTGAACCTCAATTTTGTTTTGATCTGGTTTATAAAAAGTTTTTGATATGGTGACATTTCTTATCAGATCATCATTTTTAGTGAAATGAGGTCAGTGGGATTCTTTTCCCGTCTAGTAGGCCCCCCCCCCTTTTTTTTTTTTGCTTTTAAAAATTTAATTTTGTCAGGATTTAAAAGGGTCGGGGTGAGTGTGATTTTTTAATCAGAGCTGCCCTGGGTTTTTATTACGCAACAATAATTTTTTGCTATAAACCCCCCAATTTTTGGTGCCTTAAGTTAAATCCCCCAGGGGCAAGATGTTTTGGGTTTCAGGAGCTGGAAAGAAATTTTTCCCGACAGTGGGAGTTAAAAAATAAAGTTTGTGGGGGGAAAGAGGGGAGAGGGGAAAAGTGGGGGAAGAGAAAAAGGTTTTTGCGGTAAACTTTTTAAAAAGTACCAGGGTCGTAACCGAGATTTTAGGGGGGAGGGTACAGGCTTTCTCCAAAAGGGGGATAAATGCTAACGTTTTTGGGATTCCCCATAAAACTGTGTTGGGAAAGATTTTAGGAAGGGTTTTTAAAAGGGTTGGGGGGAGGGCAGGGGCAACAGCGGGCCCCGCCCCTGGGGGGGGGGGGGGGCGGTGGAGTGTTTTTTAAAGTGGGTTTTTGGGAAGGGGTTTTCCCGGTTTCAATTTGGGGCTTTATGGGAACCCCGTGGATGTGAAACCAAGGTCCCCCGTTAGGGAGATATAAACCCTTTTCAGAAAGGGGGTAAAAAATTAGTTTTTTTTATTATAAATTTTTGAGGGGTACTGTCTTGTATAACAGATTCTTGAGAAAAAATTCCCTTTTTTGAAAATGAAATGTGTTTTATTTTTTTTTTTATGTTCCCGGGTGGGTTTTTTGCATTATGAGAAATACTTTAATACTGGGTTTTTCTTTTTGGGACACCCGGCATCTGATTAATGGGGATTTTTTTTTTGGCAAAATTTTTTTGTGTGTATGTGTGGTGGTGTGTGGATGTTTGGGGTGGGGGGTTTGTGGGGGTTGTATGTGTATAAATAAAAATATCACTTTTTATTGTATTGACCTTTGTCATGGGGCAGACGGTTTTTGGAAAAATTTATATAGCATGATTGATTTTTTTTTTAAATTATAATTATGGCGTACCCTGTACCCGGGGTTTGGGGTTTTAAACAAGTTCTTGATGTTAATTTTTTTCTGTAATGATACAGACATTTTCCTTTGACCGTTTAAATGACGTAGTTTTATTTTGGGCTGAAATTTTAAATGGGTTTATTGTAACAGTAAAGAGCTTCCCGTTATTGGTTCTAACGTATTCTTTGTCTGTTTTTGTATGTTGGGGGGTTGTTCGGGGGTATTGGGTTTGGGGTAATTTTGTAATTTTTTAGAAAATTAAAGATGTTAGGTTTTGGTTTTTTTGATTAAAGTGAAGGAGGGGGTTTTTAACCCGATATAACTTCTTTTTATATTTTTTTGTTTAAGTAAATTTAAAACCTTTTCAATGTTTATTTATATTTACAAAATTTAATATAAACAAAGGGTTTTTTATGCAATTTTACAAAACCCGTGACATGTAATTTTGTTTTTAAATTTTTGTTCTTGATGTAATTGTTGTACCCTCTTTCGACAAGTAGGTAAATTCCCTTTGTTTAGTTAAAATTTTTAAAAAGGGTTTCCCTTTCCCGTTTTTTTTATTTTTTTGTTAAACTTTATTGGTTTTAAATAAAATATAAAAAAAAAAATACCAAAGAAGCACTTATATAATAACATCAGAATTGGCTGCTGCACTCCAGTCAAACACTACTTTTATGTACCGTGCTTCACGTGAAAAATGGTCTTATAATAAAAACGATAGTCCTACTTAGTAATGCTGACACTCCCCCCCCCCATTGAAAAACATACCACTTTCACCTGAGTATACTCATTGACATCTCTTATACATTTATTAGAGCATTAAGGATATCATTGACAACATGTATAAACACAATCCAGCCATCTAAAAGGCTGACTATAATACAAGAAAAGTCTGAACATGATGGCACACATCCACCAAAGAAACCAATCCACACCCTAACACTCATATACCCCATGATAACAATCAATATCGTGCACGGTGGTGGGTTTAATACACTACCGATGACTCTTCGCCCCCCCCCCCCACATGCCTAGTAACTGTGTCTGCCGTCACCACTCATAACCTCCATCAGTCATTGAATTTAAAAATACATTAAAGTTCAATAACATAAAGGAATATGAGAACCCCTTATCGTCTCCGCCACAGATAAATAAAAATGTTACATTTTCTAATTACATACTGCTGATTCATCTTTGTGCTTACAAAATATCCCCTATCCCCTATGCTTTTATCTCTTTACTCCAAAGCTAAAAACCAGATTATACATTTCATCAATCAAATTATATTACAATAAGCATAATAATATCAATGCTTATCATCCGACTAATAGGTGTACATTATTATCACCCTGAGTTCCATGAAATTTACATAAGAATTAATACATATATTGACAATCCTCACAATCCTTCCCGTCTTCTAAATACAGTGTACATATATCCAATGACATTTCGTTATGATCCAATCATATTTACTTTACACTTCCCCTTTTCCCCAGTGCAAGATAAATGCCACTTGCACTAGAGTCACAACACCTTACATTTGTTCACTTAAAACGTATAAAATAAGAACTAACATAAATAACTTATAACAATATATAGATA
Organism: Cherax quadricarinatus; assembly: GCF_026875155.1. NCBI lineage: Eukaryota > Metazoa > Arthropoda > Malacostraca > Decapoda > Parastacidae > Cherax > Cherax quadricarinatus. The sequence continues at coordinate 17,457 of NW_026506012.1, forward strand.
GTAATTATTTGACAAAGTGAAGAATACCAACTAATATGGTAACAGTACACTAGAAATTGTAACTCACTCACTAATACATATTCCCATTTTTTATGTATTATGTTCAACAAGATATATACATTTATTAACAATGTTCCAGAGCAATATCAGACTTACTCTGTCACGCACTAAGTTACACAATATAACTTATGGCTCCTAATAAAACATGTACCGGGCAGTACTACCTCAATCATTAACAAAACCAACCTGGCAAAAGACACTTCAGAAAGCCACCCCCTGCCATCCCCTGACCCCAAGCTATCTGTATTAAAAAAAAACACAAACTCACGTGGCCTGGTGGCTAAAGCTCCTACTTCACACACGGAGGGCCCGGGTTCGATTCCCGGCGGGTGGAAACATTTCGACACGTTTCCTTACACTATTGTCCTGTTCACCTAGCAGCAAATAGGTACCTGGGTGTTAGTCGACTGGTGTGGGTCGCATCCTGGGGGACAAGATTGAGGACCCCAATGGAAATAAGTTAGACAGTCCTCGATGACGCACTGACTTTCTTGGGTTATCCTGGGTGGCTAACCCTCCGGGGTTAAAAATCCGAACGAACTCTTATCTTATCTTATCTTATCTCAAGTTCGTACCTGACGTCGAAAGTCATAAAACCCCTGTCTCTTAACCAAATGTCACCAGTTCACCCCCCCCCCCTACGCCCCCCTCATTCCTAACGACTTTACACCCATATGCTCCACTACCACACACTTTTATTCCACCTTCCATCCTCCACTAATCTCAAAAAAGAACAAGAATGCCAGTTTAGGGAGAACCAGCCCAATCCAGCTCTAAACTACACCCAACCCTAACATTACACCTGCCGACAGATTACGATAACCCAAGGGAAAACTATTTACCCACAACCTCCCATATAGTAGCCTATTTCTGCATACTGTACGATACACACTCGCCGCAAGCACCCGCACCCTATATTCACCCCCCACCTCCCGCATGCACCAAGACACATACAAAAAATCTGCCACTACATACATCACTGCCCTCCGAATGTCCTTGGAAACCCCTCCCACATCAAAATGCAAAGCCCTCAAAGTCGAAATGTTTCTCCCCCCTCCCGCCACTATACCCAGAACTCTCGCTAACCATGCCCTTACAAAACCCAAGTTTTCACAAAAATATATGGCATGAAAAGCCGTCTCCTCTTCCTCACAATGCAAACAAGTGCCAGCACCTACATAACCCATTTTATATAGCACTGACCTTGTAGCTAGAATTCCCATAAAGAATCTATAAACCACTTCACGAACCCTTGGCTTTAATCTGATCTTCCGAAAGTCTTCCCAAATGCCCCTCCAATCATACATGGGTTTATGTAGCTACCCCCTGTATCACTGTACCCTGCCAACCTTCCTCCCAAGCCTACTTACCCTTACTTTTTGCTTCCCTTTCGGCCAACAAATTTCGCACCATATTTCACACTCCAGTAGTGCCTTTCCCTTCCCCATTTCGCACATCCTTCATGACCTCTCCCACCCTTCTACCCCTCTCCCCCTCCACCCTCCCAAATATCGTGCTTCACATACACTGCCTTCACTCGTGTGTCCAAAGGTATAAGACCCAGCCCACCCCGCCCACGCCCATCATCACCACCTCCACATCTGTACCATGGCTTCCATAACAACCCCACACATACCTCAAAACCACCCTCCTCCATTTCCTGAATAATCACACGACCTCAGGGGATATATTTCTGCCACTCCCCACCAACTTTACTGTACACAAGTGTATTTACTACCACCACCCTCTACTGCAATGTTACAATCCCCCAGCCCCCAACACCGCGCAATCTCTACCCATCGCACTACTCACTACTTCCTTGAATTTTATCTCTGTCCTCCCCACGTCCATGCCATATACACAACCCCCACATATCTTAATTCTATCCACTACGTTTCACCCATCTGTTCCCCCCCCAAACCCCCACCCCCCCCCCACCCACGTGCCTACTTCTAAGAACTTTGACTTTGCTCCATTAACCTCATACCCTGCCGCCCCACCAAAAATCTCTATTATACGTCCCACATTCCCAAATCTATTACCTCCCCCCTCCTACCAAAACTGTGGTGACATCCCACATACCCCACAATACACAATCTCCCCAGGACCCACTTCTCCCTGTTGCCCACACTCCTTCCTCTATAAGCCTATAAAAAGGTCCTGCATGCATGCAAAGAGGATTTTGATACAAGGTGCAACCCTGTCGCAAACCCATCCCCATCGCACTTGGCAACCCTAACATTCCCCTTAACCTGTACCCGACCCGTTGCAGCGTATACAAAGTAGTCGCCCAGCGCACAATCTCCATCACCAAAACCTCTGTTTTTTTAAATACACCACAACACATGTCCATTCAACACTTTCTAAGCCTGCTTCCAATCAATACCCAAGATTCCCCCCCCCCCCGTTGTCTACCCATCCACAAAATCCTTAATTCATCCTTGCCCCTCACGCCTACTTCGACCTGACTCCCACACTGTCCCTCTAGTAGGACTGGTCAAGCACCTTTTTCATACGGTTACCTAAAACCTTCACAAAAACTTTATAATCTGCACAACATGAGGGAGAGGCGCCCTAAAAGCACCAAGGTCTTCCCCCCCCCCCCTTATAAGACCCAAAACTACTACCGCCCGTGCCCTGCGATTCCCCCAATACATCTTATAATTACTGTAATTTATTTCATGCTACCATGTGAAGCAAATTATACCATGTGAGAATCAGATTTAATCTCATAAAGGCATATTTGTTATGGTTACATCAAACACTGCATATTTTGTGTATTTGTATGATATAGTAATTTGATGCTTCCTAAAGGGAGAAAAATTATGAAAATCACACCAATATCTGTGGTTTGCCACCCCCCTGCTTGCCTGAAAGCAGCGTCCATATAGGGCAGAAGGCTCCTCGGGCCACACTACAATGCAATCCTTGAAGTTTGATCATGTGAGTGAGGTGGAGAGCCCGAGACTTAAGGTGGATTATAAATCTGTAATTTTAGAGAAGGTTCACAATGCTAAGATATGGATAACAATGGCATAAGTCAGCCTATTATTTAAGAATTTAAATCAAAGTGTGCGATGTAAAGTGCCTGTAGCTTCATTACCATATGTATAAAGTAATCATAAATGTTTCCAACCTAATGATGCTTATTCACATCCAAACAAACTTAAGTATAAAAAAAAAAATCATGAAATTCCTTCACTTTTTCCTTTTTAAACCTAATAATTTTTGTGGACCCTGAGTTACAATCATCCAAGTTACGAATAACGAATACATGTCAACTGATGTTCATAAGGAATATTGAGATAAAGATTGCTATAATGGAAGTTGATCTACACTTCTGAACATGTGAACATATCCATTCTTTGTTCTGTGGTAATATAATAGGTTTCAAGTACTACGTGCAATTCATTATAATCATAATATCAGAAATGCAACTGCTGCTAGTTCGGTTGTGGTTTCTCAGTAAATATATATACAAAATAGCGATCGATACCATGCCCAGCCCCTTCTAGGGTAGGTAGGTGCCATGAGGCCCGAGCCTATTAGCTCATATGACTGTCTTACCATCAAGCCCCCTTGGTGGGGGCGGGGGCGTGGTAGACCAGAGAGGCCTAGCTTGTGGCTATGCCTGGGGGACAGTTGGTCCCAAAGATGAGGATGTACTTTGTGCCTCCTCCCATGGGAGAAAAACCCCCCACCTTTAGGTCCTCAGACACTCCTAAAGAGGGAGCCAAGGCCGGGCCACCACTTGGAAAAGGCCCAGGCCGGGAGAATACCGGCTAATATTTAATAATAATAACAATACAAATATAGCATTTGTAGAACTTCAAATAAAAAAAGGTTTTATCAAATAATTAGGTCTATTAAGGCTTAGTACAATAGTTTACATCAAGTAATAATGGGTTGTTTTCAGCTAAAAGAAGATCCAAGTCCCAAACTGCCTCCTAAGGCCAGCTGTAGCATACAGCTGGGCAGTAGTAGCAGCACCAGCATGGTCAGTAGCAGTGGGTACAGTAGCCTGCACCAGCAGTGTCGAGTACAGTGGGCAACAGAGCAAGCACCAGCAGTGTCAGTAGCAGTGGGAACAGTAGCAGCACCAGCAGTTCAGTAGCATGGTACAGTAGGCAGCACCAGCAGTGTCAGTAGCAGTGGGTACAGTAGCAGCACCAGCAGTGTCAGTAGCAGTGGGTACAGTAGCAGCACCAGCAGTGTCAGTAGCAGTGGGTACAGTAGCAGCACCAGCAGTGTCAGTAGCAGTGGGTACAGTATCAGCACACAGTGTCAGTGAGCAAGTGGGTACAGTAGCAGCACCAGCAGTGTCAGTAGCAGTGCGTACAGTAGCAGCACCAGCCAGTGTCAGTAGCAGTGGGCGTACAGTAGCAGCACCAGCAGTGTCAGTAGCATTGGGTATCAGTAGCAGCACAGCACCACAGTGTCCGTAGCAGTGGGTACAGTAGCAGCACGAGCAGTGTCAGTAGCAGTGGGTACAGTAGCAGCACCACCAGTGTCATAGCAGTGGTAACAGTAGCAGCACCATCATTGCAGTAGCAGTGAGGTACAGTAGCAGCACAACGCAGCAGTGTCAGTAGCAGTGGGTACAGTAGCCAAAGGTAACCACCAGCAGTGTCAGTACAGGTGGTACAGTAGCAGCACCATCAGTGTCAGTAGCAGTGGTACAGTTACAGCACCAGCAGTGTCAGTAGCAGTGGGTTACAGTTAGCAGCACCGCATTTCTGTAGCATTGGTACAGTAAGCATCACCAGCAGTGTCCAGTAGACAGTGGGTCCCGTTAGCAGCACCAGCAGTGTCCAGTAGCAGTGGTACAGTAACAGACAGCATGGTCAGTAGCAGTGGGGTAACAGTAGCAGCACCAGCTGTCAGTGGCAAGTGGTACAGTAGCGAGCAGCCAGCAATGTCATAGCAGTGGGTAACAGTAGCAGCATCCCATGCAGTGTCAGTAGCATTGGTACAGTAGCAGCACCACCATGTACAGTAGCAGTGGTACAGTAAGCATCAGCAACCACAAGTCAGTAGCAGAGGTACAGTAGCAGCACCAAGCAGTGTCAGTAGCAGTGGGTACAGTAGCAGCACCACAGTGTCAGTACAGTGGGTACAGTAGAGCACCAGCATGTCATTAGCAGTGGTACAGTAGCAGCACCAGCAGTGTCAGTACAGTGGTACAGTAGCAGCAACCAGCGTGTCAGTAGCAGTGGTACAGTAGCAGCACCGCAGTTGTCAGTAGCAGTGGGTACAGTAGCAGCAAACCCGCAGTGTCAGTAGCAGTGGGTACAGTAGCAGCACCAGCAGTGTTTTTGTCCCCCCAGTAGCAGTGGGTACAGTACAGCACCACAGTGTCATTACAGTGGGTACAGTTCACACACCAGCATGGTCAGCACAGCAGCACCACAAAGTAGCCATGTGAGGGATGCAGTGTAGTTCATCACCGCAAGCATAACAATTTTGAGCAATTTGAGGTGCACTACATTTCCTTCAGGCAGTGATGATAACCCACCACCTTGCCAGAGAAGAAGAAAAAGCATGTACAGTGCAATTAAATTTTTTGCTTTTAAAAATATAAATCTTGATTATTTTTTTTATTTGAAATCAATTTTATCATATTTTTCTGTATTGAATCCAGTATCTAGAAAGAATGAGAGGAAAAACTTTTTAGAATCACCATTGCTACCCTAATTACAGTAATACTTTGTTTTCCCTCAGCTTGGTCATTACAACAGTGTCAACTAAATTCAACAACATTCAATCCGGGATAAAAAAAAAAAGTCTGGGAAAAATTTATTAATGTAATATTTTTCGCTTTGGTTTTACGAGCTTTCACGGTTGTCTTATTTATTCCACTGTGTTGATATTCACATGTCAATACAATTTTCCTTATTTTTTTTTTATATTATATTTAGAACAATACAATACAAGAGATAGATAAAGACACAAATACAGTCATACCGAGTAATAAAACCTAAACAACCAACAAACATGTAACATAGAAATAACACAAAAAATCCCTCCACACCCATACAAGAAAACCCAACACCTAAGAAAACCAATAAACGAACTAATTCGCAAATGCATAGTTATATGAATAACAAAACACACCAAAAATAAGCCATATTGTCACTTTGTAAATTATAAAGTAAGGACACCATATACGTTAAATACCATTAACTAATGAAATTGAGAATAAAGGTAAAAAAAAAATGTTCATCAAACATCAGAATATATAATAAACAAGGAATCCAACACACTGACAACCTCTACCAGCATCTAAAACATGCATATGAATAACATACTAGAACAATGTCCCCACTGCAAAATCAAACACATATATTGAGTATACTTGTGGAAAATTATTATGATTTTCCGAAGCTGTGGCGCCTGGTCGGTGTTTGATGTGTCGATGATTCAAAATGTATTTTGACAATAGGGTAGAACTAAGAGTTCCCTTTGCGGGGCATGCGCGATGTGGGGGGGTTTGGGGGCCGACATCGGGCCATGGGAGGCGGGAGTTTTTTTATGAATGTGGTGAGAGGCTGGTAAAGCATGGAACCACGAAAATGGCATTCCACGGCGGCCTAAGGATTAATATAGGCCTCGATTTCATAATAGGAAAGTGGGTCGTAACTGTTTCCTGGTGGAAGAGTGAGGGGAACGTGATTTAACGGACCACCGTAATAAAAGTGTAAAATGAGTGAATAAGGGTAGGACCGGGTGACTGGCTCGTCACTATGGACTGTGTCCGGGGAAAACTACCCTTGGTTTAATCAACACTCCTGTCGGTCTCAGAATCTACTGGAGTGATCTCTAATGGTATAAATAATTATGAGAGGTTAAATCTTCTTGTGAATGGTAATGTAATCAGTGATAATAACATTGAGGTAAAGAATGCGGGATGTTGGAAATAGATCGCCCTGCCTCCAAGTGAATGTGTATTCGTCCGGGATAATGAAGTTTTTATGGAATCAACGGACTTCTAAACAAACCGGGACAAACCGACGGATAAACCGCGTCCTGCAGGAATGAAAACCCGTGTCCGGTGTAGGCAGAACATGCGAAAAGAGATGGTGAATGGAGGAAATAGGATTATCAATCACACCACAGTTAAGTACCCTTTCTAGTTAAGCAGACTGATACTGGCCAGTTAGTCATGTTGTTAATTGGATATAGGGTAGGAGTGATCCAGCCTACATCAAGTGACCACCAGAGAACATCTGGTAAGTGGGTGGGATATGGTTAACAAATGTTTTTTCCCTTGATGATTAATCCATGTGTATCCTACCCTCCCCCCCCTTCCATTCAGTCTAAACTAATATAATCTATACAGTCCACAATTAATTAGTAGCACCGTACTTGTGTGTGCTATCCATCCATACTGGGTCTCGGGATACATATGGATAAGGATTGTGAGGTCGAAGGGGCCACCTGTAAGTGACCAAGGGTGGTTAATTTTTCTTTCTCACATGTCTAACACGGGGAGACTACGGTAAACCAATAGGTTTCACTCCCAATGAGATTACTTGTATTTATATAATGTTGAGGTACATACAGATAAGCACCCTAAAATTTTCCACATCTGCCCGTGTCCTCCTGAACCGGATGCAATCAGTGAAAAAATTAATTGAATTAATTAATAAATAAGTGACTGATTGCATGGAAGTGGGTATAGAGAACACAAATTTAAATCGATCCGTGTGGTGGGATGATAATTAGCCCAATTAATTGCTAGCACATGTGTGGCTAGATTTATACAAGAGTAAAGTGCAAGAAGTACTCTTATAAGGCGCCTACTTAAGTTGAATAATCATGATTAATAATTCTCTAACATGACTGGATCAAATGGAGTTTAATGTGGCTGTCAGTCCGTGAATTTTAGGAGTACTGAAAGCATACATTATAGGCTATTAAAACCATGTTACGAAGGCATTTGATTTAGTGAATCAAAGAAACCTTGAACCCTAATGACTTAAAGTTATAATTTAGATGCTTTAGAGAGTAGATTTGATTGTACAAATTGTGGGTTTAAAGACTGTGAAAGAGATCTGCTGGAGAATTGTGCAGATTGGAATGGAAATGAATGTTTTAATAATCAAACATTACGAAAGAAGAAAAACTGTCTTGTAAAAGTAAGCTTTGAATAAATTAAATGTTGTAAACCAGGCACTGAATCAACCTATTAATGCAAAGGGTGGGTTTGCCAAATGCCTCCAGAGTACATCTGGAGGAAACAGATTAGGGTCGGGCAAGGAATTAATTGTTCAATTGTAGACAAGTCAGCCAAACAGTTTCTAAGGATATAACACATAAGACTCTGAAGTATCTGTCAAGTTCAAAGGGAAAAATAATCCCCAGTGGTAAACATAAGTTAAGAGAAAATAGGCACATATCAAGTGACAGGAATCAGTAATAGTGTTCCTCAATCAAGGTAAGAGGAATAAGTACCTCATAAGGGTAACCCAGTTAATAAGATCCGGCAAGGAAAAGAAGACTGTCTCTTCTGCAGGGTACTCATTTCACCTAAAAATTGTAATGTCTTATAATTCATGAGATTAAGTGGAAAGAATGAACAGAACTTGACAGATTTATCAATGTCCTAGACAATCATAATGTAAAGGATTGTTCATAACAAATTGAACAGTTGCTATCAATGCAACCAAGGGAAAGGCACCATACAGTTTTATGTGCAGGGTGTATGTAAGCTGATAATAATGGTGACACAAGAATGATAATGTTAAAACCCCTGACACTTACATGAACTGATGTAAAGGGTTTATTTACAGCTAATGATGGCAATAATTATGGCCTAGCTGAGGTAGCCTGCCGGCGTTGGATGTAAAAAATTCAGGATAAAAGGGCATAAATCCAAAACCATGCGCGTACACCCCTCCTCAACACTGGGAAGGGGCCAGTAATAATGGCAGACTACAACCGCCTAGTAATAATGACTAGAAGTAGTGAATACAGTCACATGTAGACTCCCCCTTGCTCATAAAAGGTCAACCCAGTACAAGTATTCTTCTGATGTTGAACCAATCTAGATTTGTGGGACCTGGACAGCATAGTGATTAATATAAATGAGGAAAGTCCAAATGATTCCCTTACTCTCAGGAACAATAGCCTGAAGGATGTTAAATTTTTAATCTGGACGATTACTGGGTTCGACTTCCCGGGAAGCTCAACCGTCCAGAATTATCTACTAATTATAGGAAGGCGTAAGGACAGTTTTTGAACGGTGCCCACTCTGCGAACTGAAGCAAGACACCAAAATTGTGACTGCTTTATAATGATATAATTAATAAACATTTAAATAATAAATTGTTCTTACTTTCAGGCTACGATAAATGCACACCTTAAGTGCACAGTGGTCCACTGAACGAAGTAATTGGGGTAAATAATCTTTGTGGACAATTTCCCGGGTGGTGACGTCAACTGAAGAGGAACTAATGAGGATATGTTGAATGGTTAATGAAATAACAGCAGTAATGAGCTGGGGCTGACTTAGGGATACTGAGAGAACCTTGTTTATTGTTAAAGTCTCATATTCCAGTATGCCCCAATAAATTAATCCAGGAGCATAGGCTTATGCCCTGAGAGAATGGAACACTGCTAAATTAGTCCATTTTGAGAGGATCAATAAATATGGATGGCCAGGAGTTGGTGCCTATATGCAGTAGCGGTGCAGGGGCTACTGACCTGGATACCGAGAGAGACTTGTTTATGTAAAGTCCATAATTCCAGTATGCCCAATAAATTAATCCATGGACAATAGGCTTATGCCCCTAAGAGAATGGAACACTAAGTAGTCCATTTTGAGGGTTCAACTAAATATGGATGGCCATGGAGTGGTGCCTATATGCAGTAATGTGCAGGGGCTTGACTTGGGGATACTGAGAGAGACATGTTATTGTAAAGTCTCATAATTGCCAGTATGGTGCCAAACAAATTAGCCCCGATAGCATAGACTTATGTCATACTTACATAAGAAGGAAATTGTTAATACCAGAAGCATGGAGGGCTTGGATTGTGCTTGGATGGAGCCCTACCTGAGGAGTTAACAGGTGGAAAGAATTAATGGGTGATTATGTAAATAACAAGGTTGGGAGTTCACAAGCCAGTTGGGCCAGTGAAGATGGGAAAATGTAACTCCACATTATGTAAGTCGTCTAGCAACGACCTCCCGCCCGCCGCCCGGCCGCAGTGTGGAAAAATTTTTTTGATTTTCAGAAGCAGTGGCGCCTGTAGTGTTTTGATGTGTCGATGTGAGTGAAAAATGAGTATTTGAGACAATAGTGCAGAACTCCAAGAGTTCCCTTGCGCATGCGCGGATGTGGGGGGTTTGGGGCGACTGTCGGGCCATGGGGAGGGCGGGGAGTTTTTCCTGAATGTGGTGAGGAAGGCAGGGAAAGCATGGAACCACGAAAATTGGACATTCGACGGCGGCCTAGGGATTAATATAGGCCTCATTTCATAATAGGAAGTGGACATAGACCTGTTCCTGGTGGAGAGTGAGGGAACGTGATTTACGGGACCAACCGTATAAAGTGGTGAAATGAGTGAATAAGGGTAGGACCCCGGGTGACTGGCACGTCACTATGGACTGTGTCCTGGGGAAAATTACCCTTGGTTTAATCATCACTCATCGTCTCAGATCTTAATGGAGTGATCTCTAATGTGTATAATAATTGAGAGGTTAAATCGTCTTGTAATGTGTAATGTACATAGGAACAGTGATAATAACATTCGAGTTGTACAGAGAATGAGGGATGTGAAATAGATCGCCCTGCTCCAAGTGAATGTTGTGATTCGTACCGAGGATAATGAGTTTTAATGGAATCACGCCCTTCTAGAACCGGGACAAACCGACGGATACCTCGTCCACTCTGGAAGGTGCAGAACCAGTGTCGGTGAATAGCAGTACTCGTAAATGAGTGTGTGAAGGCAGGAAATAAGAGTATCCAATCACCCCAGTTAAGTAGACCCTTCTAGTTATAGCAACTGGATACTGGCCAGTTAGGTATGTTGTAATTGGATAGGTTATGAGTGATCCAGCTACATCAAGTGACCACCAGAGAACATCTGGTAAGTGGTGGGATTATGTACAAATGTTTTTCCTTGATGGATGTATCCATGTGTATCCTACCCCCCCCCCTTCATTCAGCTAAACTAATATAATCTATACAGTCCACAATTAATTAGTAGCACCGTACTTGTGGGTGCTATCCAATCCATACTGGTCTCGGATAGATATGGATAAGATTGTGAGGTCGAAGGGGCCACCTGTAGTGACCAGAGGTGGTTAATTTTTCTCACATGTCTACACGGGGTGACTACGGTAAACAATATGGTTGTCTCCCAATGAGATTACTTGTATGTATATAATGTTGAGGTACATACAGATAAGCACCCTAGAAAATTTTCCACAATACTCGTCACAAACCATGAATACACATCATACGCCCAAGTTCATACACATTCACCCGCTACATACCAGGAGGCGACCCCGTTTCCACCCATGACAGCCCATCAACATAACACATTGTACCATCCCTACCCTGCCCCACCCACCTAATTTACAATTTTAATAAAACCTCTAATGTAAGGTCTCTATATCCCTCAGAGAAATCCCGCTCCCACCTCCTCCCATAAAGTTCTCTATTACGGCACAACGTTTTATAAAACGTAACAGCCAATACCCTCCTCTTCACCTCACTTACCCCTTTCCCCCTCATTCCCCACATAATGTAAACATAATCTACCATAATGTACCCCACAGCCCTAATAATACTTTCATCCATACCCCCCACATCAAGACTCAATGCCCAGCAGAACAGAGAAGTATTGACCACTTATCTTATGCAACACCCTGCTCAACCAACCCCTGACGCTCCCCAACCCCTCACAAAAATACACTACATGGAATGCAGAATCCTCCCGCCACATATTCCACAATCACCCCCCCCCCTCAACCACCCTTTTAGCTCGTAAGACCACTCCCGATGGTAAAATCCCATGCAAAAACCGATACATCACCTCACGTCCACGGGGTTGTAACCTTAACCTACCAAACCTTCTCCCTATACATCCCCAATCATACATGGGGAAAATCCCCTCCACCGAGCCACAACCCTTTCCGCTGACATCCTAACACAGCCTACTTATTTTTACCTTACCCAGATCCCTAACCATCACCACTGCCCTCAAAATAGTTTCACACTCCCTCAACTCCGTCCCAGAAAACATGCGTTTCAATTTATTGTGTACCTTAACCAACCCCCCCCACTCACACCCTCCCTCATCACCTCCCTTTTAATGAAGATACATTTGACCCTCCTCTTTAAGTTCATTAAACCCAACCCCCCCTGACGCACAGGTAACATTACTACATCCCTTCTAAGCCAATCACAACCTGAACCCCACAAAAATTTAAAAACCCCTCTAAGTATAGTTGCAATTGCTGTCCCCGTTAAAGGGAACACGGCAGCCACATGCCAAACCTTGCTATACAATAAAACGTTAATTACAATGGCACGCTGCACAAGGGTCAAATGATAAGGCCGCAATGCTCCCAATCAAACCCAGTATCCTTTCTACCAACCTGACCGAATTATTAACACGTGCAACCTCAAGATCATCTGCATAGATTAGACCACAAATTTTTAATGACATCACCCGCTTCTTTACGACTGCACTACCCCACTCGACCCTCTCCCCCCAAGTTCCTAACCCCATAACCATGGACTTCTCCGAATTTACCCTCATACCAGTTGCACATGCAAACGTTTTCGACCACTCCATCTAAGGCGTTTATGGACATCCCCTCTCGAACCAATACAGTGGTATCATCTACATACCCTATGAGAACAGGCCAAACGCCCCCAGTACCCCCCCAACCCCTCCACTAATGCCCATATGGCGCTCCACCATTCTATAAAAGGGGTCCTGTATGCATGCAAATAAAAGCTGTGACATAGGACACCCCTGTCTAAGACCTCTGCCCATTACAATCCTCCCCCCTAATCTTCCATTAATCTGTACTCTCACCATTGCCCCTCTATATAATGCCTCTACCCATCCCACTATTTCTTCCCCATAGCCCTGTTTCCTAAGGATAGCTCTCAATGCCTCTCGCTCCACCCTATCATAAGCTCCTTGCCAGTCTAGTGTAACCAAACCCCCCCTTCCCCCCCTTTTTCTTCCACGAAATCCCTTAAAAGACCATGTCCCACCCCCATAGACCTACCTGGCAACCCAAACTGGGTTTCCGATACAACCCTCCCTACAACACACTTGATCCTATTTCCTAAAATTTTCGCAAATAACTTATAATCCGCGCATAACAACGCTATTGTTCTATAGTCCCTGAGCGAACGCTGTTCCTTACCCTTCGGTACCAAAACAACTACAGCTGTTTCCTGTCTTTTTTACCCAACCTTCCCCTTACCTTCATCAAGTTTAGTAACCTCACCAAAAAACCTTTTATTAACTCCCAATGCTTGATAAAAACCCCCCGCCCACCATCGATTCCCGGTTTTCCCCTTTGCATGGCC
>NW_026506013.1:0-15721 GCF_026875155.1 Cherax quadricarinatus
TACAGATCCGAATTTACCCTTCTCATGCCTGCCCCTCCGCCATAACCATATCCCCAACCCCTATTCGTCAACCACTGTCCATCCTAACCCCATCCCCAAGCCCCACCTACCCAATTCCCACCTCTAGAAACCCGATTTCCCCGTTTTAACCCCACCCCCCGTTTTCACCCAAACATCTGAATCACTTACCCACTTCCTTAACTCTTCCTTCCCCAGTACAAAACAGTGGGTACACCACAACCCTAAAATCCCCCCTTTGCACCCCCCCCTCCATCTCCTGTTGCCCATCACCCCCAACAGAACATAAAAAGGATTTGCACACACGCAAAGGCAATGCGACGCGGGCAGCCCTGCTCAAACCCTCCCCATCGGAAAACTTTACCCAACCCCCCATTGCCCTGTCCCCCTCACCTCAGCCCAGCATAAGAGGTTCCCCCACCTCATACCCCGCCCCCGAAACCCCACCTCTCAACAAACCCTAAGAAATCTCTGTCCATGCAATCATATGCTTTCCCCCCCAAATAAAAACCCTATATTCCCCCTCGTACAACCTCTAGAAAATCCCTAATAAAACCAAATTTCCATCCCTCATCCTCCTCCCGGAATTCCCAACTGCCCCCGTTAACACAAAAACCCAAAACTTTCCCATTTGTTACCCAAAATCTTGCAAAAATCTTGTAACCGAGCACATTAACAAAAATCGCACGATAATCATTAAAAAAATCGGCTTCCTTCTTTTTGGTCTAAAACCGTGACACCCTTCTTTGAAATTTTCCCCATCCCCCACAAATTAACATAAAATTTTAAAAGCCCCACCGACAATGCCGTACACCCCCCAAATGACACCATAAAAATCATTTGATATGCTGTCATCCCTGGGTTTTACCCGGCACAGCCCAAAAACGCCCCCTCCACCTCCCTTCATAATACTACCCGAGTCTGTACTGTCCTGTCACTTAATCCCCTATTAAACCCTTATCCTAAAAACGCCCCAAATCACCCCCCCGCCAACCCTCCCCTTTCCCCCCAACCAAAAATGGGCATACAAACTAATTTTTTCTGTGGGGGATAGGCCTTGACCCTCCTAAAACCCCCCCTTCCCTGTACCTGCCTCAATATATGCCAAGGTATTTTTGCCTGCCTTTTTCCTTAAACTTCTTAAATAAAAAACCCCGATGGCCTTTCCCCCCTAAAAAATCCCCCAACCCCACTCTAATTTAAATTCCCTCAAAACTTTTCATTGTGAAATTTCTGCCAACCTTTCGCAAACGTTCCTTTCTCACTCCGCCCCACTCTTCCTCTGCATAACAGTCTTTAATGCCCTTTCAAGATAATTTTTAGCCCAAGGTCCACCTCCCCATCTCCTTACCCTGTACTTTAAAAAAGCCGCAATTAAAACTTTAGCCCCATTCCCCACCAATCCACAAACCCAATTCCCCATATTCCTAGTCCCCCAAAAAGGGATTTCCACCAATCCCCAAACCCTGTAGCGTCAACCGGGTCCCAAAGTAGCCTCACATTCAATTTTCAGTTTCCCCCATAAACTCTCACTATACCATTACCCTAAAACTGCTATAACAGCGCGATGATCAAAAAAAACCCACATTAAGTCCTCCCCCTCTCCACACCTTTTCCCCTGCCTAACATAAAACCCATTAACCGTCCTCATACCCCCTACGAAAAAAAAGTGTGCTCCACCCCATATCCTTACTCCCCACCACATCTACCACTTACATTTCAAAAAACACTCTCAAAAACCCCCCAAAACACAACCCCCCCCCCCTTGGAACCACATCACCATTCCTAATTCGCTTTTCCAATCCCCCCCAATCACCCTAAAAGCAGGTAAACCCAAGTGATATACCAAAAAACGGTACAAAATACTTTCAGCTAGGGTTTTGTTGTGGCATTACACACCTACAAAACAAACCCTCCCGGCCCCCCAAAACCCATCCCCCCTGAAAACCCTCCCACCCCCCCCTCCCAAACCCAAGGTACGCAAAGCACTGGTCTCCTTTACCCCCACAGCCCCCTACTTTCAACTCAAAAACAAATTTTTAAAAAAAAAACCTTTCAACAAAAACTCAATCCTACTTATGGTATGTTCCTGCAAAAAACAACATCAAAAAAAATCTCCCAAAAAAACCCCTTAACCATACCCCGACCTCGGTTTTTAAAATCGTTTACTTGAAGTTTTCATTGAAAAAGGGAAACAGAAACGGGCACTAAATACAGCCTGTCTCTGCATGTATTGTGTGCAAAGCATGGAGAAGATTATCAGGAGGGAGTGGTCGAATACCCGGAAAGGGAACAAGATTTAAATGAAAACCAGCATGGGTTTATGGAAGGAAAATCTTTATCCAAAACCCCCTGGATTTTATGACAAAGGGAACAGAAGTAAGACATGAAGAGAGGGGTTGGGTAGATTTGCGTTTTCTAGACTGCAGGAAGGCCTTTGACACATTTCCCCCAACAAGAGATTAGTGCAGAAGCTGGAGGATCAGGCACACGTAAAAGGAAGGGCACTGCAATGGATAAGGGAATACCTGACAGGGAGGCAGCAACGAGTCATGGTACGTGAAGAGGTAATCACGGGTGGGCGCTGTTACGAGGGGGTCCCACAGGGGTCATTTTCTGGGACCAGTGCTATTCTTGAATATGTGAACGACATGATGGAAGGAATAGACTCTGAAGTGTCCCTGTTCCCCGATGACGTGAAGTTGATGAGAAGAATTAAATCGGACGAGGATGAGGCAGGACTGCAAAGAGACCTGGGAGGTGGACATGTGGCCAGTAACTGGCTTCTCGAATTCAATCCAGCCAAATGCAAGTCTTTGAAGATTGGGGAGGGGCAAAGAAGACCGCAGACAGAGTATAGGCTAGGTGGACAAGACTACAGACCTCACTCAGGGAGAAAGACCTTGGGGTGACCATAACACCGAGCACATCCCCGGAGGCACACATCAACCAAATAACCGCTGCAGCATACGGGCGCCTGGCAAACTGAGAAAAGCGTTCCGATACCTTAATAAGGAATCGTTCAAGACACTGTACACTGTGTATGTTAGGGGCCCCTACTGGAGTATGCAGCACCAGTCTGGAAACCCCAACCTGGTCAAGCACGTCAAGAAGTTAGAGAAAGTACAAAGGTTTGCAACAAGGCTAGTCCCAGAGCTCAAGGGAATGTCGTACGAGGAAAAGGTTAAGGGAAACGGCTGACGACACGGGGACAGAAGGGCAGGGGAGCCCAGATAAACGACATAAAAGATACTGGGGGAATAGACAAGGTGGCAAGTAGGATGTTTCCAGAGAGGGGACACAGGGACAAGGGGTCACAACGGAATGAAGCCAACGATCACAGGGACGTTGGGAAAAGTATTTTTTCTCTAGATTTTGTCCAAGTGGAAAGCCTAGCAAGTGAAGTTGTGGAGGCGGGAAACCTTTTACATATTTTAAGAAGGGGTATGCAAAGTCGGGAAAAGCAGAGAGAGAGGGGACCCCCAGTAGCATCATAAAGGGGGGGGGGCCCAGGAGCTGAGTCTCGACCCCTGAAAACCACAATTAGGTGATTTACAATTAGGTGGTACCTGAATTTTACTAAAAAGACGGTTCCCCTGTGCCGCTGGGTTATTGGTCCCCCTCTTTTGGGTTCCGGTCCATCTCTATCAACCCCTCGTTCCTCCCCTCCAACCCTCCTGTCCCTTCCCTCTGGTTTTTCCCCATTCCCCCCCCCCTCCTCCCGGCTCGCCGTTTCCCCCGAGTTGCCCAAATCTTTTTCCCCAGGCCTCGTGCTGGTGTGAGGACCTCGTCCATGTCGTTCACCCCTGATCTCTTTCGGGAGCTCCCCCCCCCACCTTCTTTTCAACTCATCTTTATGGACCCTCCCCCAGCACATTTCTCTTCATTTGAACCTCCTCAATCTTCCCCACCCCTTTTGGTGTCCATCACCTTGACATCACCAACCTCAATTTACCTTCCCCACCCTGCTCCAACCTTCCAAAAAATCCTTCGCCAGCCCCAGCACCCTTCTTGGGCTGAATCTGTAGTTCTAACGGTCTTTCTGACGCGAATTCCCCCCCCCCCCCCTTTTCCATGGTAGTAACCACGTCCCAAAAAAACCTTTCTCTTTCGACCTCCTCACTCCACAGGCCCTTACCCCGGCTTTCACCCACCCTTTCCAAAGCCCCAAAGGGTTCAACTGCGTGTCTTTAAAGCTTTCCTTGACCCCGGGGCCCGTCTCCTGGGACATTGTGCCGCCATTCTCATAATAGTCACATAAAAGGATGTTTCTCTGCCTGCATAGGTACAAAAACCCGAGTTTTATGGTTTTGCAATGTAACTATGATGGTATCGGCCTCCTCAGGGGCATTTTCAGTGTGAAGGATCCTTTCCCGGGATCCCCCCATAGGGGCCCCCTCCTCCCTTCCCTTTCTCGCGAGTGTACAGTTTTTTTAAAACCCCACAACACATTTATTGCTGTTCTTGCGCTGAACGCGGTTTGTGCCGAGAAGGGTAGGTAGGTGCAATGAACGGGGGTGGACTAGATTTGGTTTAACGGAGGAGTGGTACACAAAGGGCAGTGTGGGGGAAATGACCGCAAGCCAGCCGTGGAGGGGGAGTACTTGTGTACGTCAAGTCGGTCGAGGCGGGAATGGAGAGAGGGTGGACTGTGCGTCCCCCCGACCTAGGTAGGCCTCAGGGGGCAGCCTAAAAATCCCGCAAAATAGAACTAGTCAGAGCAGACGGCTGGGCGGGTGTCTCGGAACATTTCAGGCTGTCTACATTTGCTCGGCCACGAAAACCTCCGTTGTCCCGACGCGACAATATGGGGGGCCCTTTGGGGTTTTAAAGGAATTACACTAGCAAACCCCGAGAGGGACGGGCCCTTTCCCCCACTAGAAAAAAAAAATTTAACAAAAAAAATGAAACCCAGGAAAAAAAAAAACTCCCCCATCCGGGGAAAAGAAAAAAAGGGGTTTGCCGCGTTTTTTTTTCATCGGGGTTGAGACCCGGGGGTGCCCAGAAACTGGAACAAAAAATTTTCCCTTTATACAGGTTGTCCCAGGGGAACATCAGTTGACCCCCTGGGCTACAAACTTTTATTGCACGCTCACATCGCAAACAATGACTGAAAATTGCATTTTCCTAAGGTGGGGACATGTAACTCAGAGGGCAGCACTCCCCTAAACCGTAATAAAAGGTTTTTTTTTTTTATTTTGGGTTTTTAAAAACACAAATGCACAAAACGTACAATAATCCTATATCCGGGAAATTTATTACACTCTGGGAAACCCTTCTAAAAGTGTTTACAAAAATTACATGATGTTGTCCACCCCTGACTCTATTATCGACTAGCTAAACAATGTGTGTGCATTTATCCCCATTTCTGCAAGCAAACAATTAGCATAACTAGCGTGGGGTTGGGAAACAAGTCAGAGGTACGTCAATTTTCACAAAAATGTACTGTTGTCCTGGGTGCGGGGCCCCATAATTTATGGAGCCCTTACGGGCCGTCTTCCGTACCAGAAAGTAGTGGGAGAAGGGATAGAGGGTTTTTGCCCCCCTAACTTTTGCCCTGATCGGGGCGTTGCAACGAAACGCCCCTCCAGCTCAAATTCGGCCTCCCATTTGGCCCCACAAAACTTCATGTGATAAGGTGGGTTTCCCTTGATATTTTCCCCGTAGCAATCTCCCCCCCCTTTCAACTTTTTCCCACGGGGGCTGTCGAAGGCCCACGGAAAAGGCCCCCACAAAACTTTGGGACAAGTTTGTGCTTTCCGGGGGTCTGCACGGGGGGGAGAAACATAACTTTGAAAACCGGGTTTCCCCATTTTGGCTTTCCTTGGCACGGGCATTGCGCTCAGACGTAAAACCCCCCCCCCCCCCCCCCCCAGAATTTTTCAAAAGGGTTTTCTCTCGTACCCGCGGGAAGAAAAAAGCGGGCTTTTTGCCCTTTCTTTTTAACTACACGGGGGTTTTATCAGTATAAAAATTTGGGTCTAGTGGAAAAAAAACAAAATTTTTTCATAGGTAAGCCCCTTTGTCTTAGCCATACAAACCCCAAAATAGGTGTCTCACCGATCGAGTTTGTTGAGGGAGGATTTAATTTACATTAAAAATCGGGGAAAACCCTCATCCCATGTAGTACAACTTGGGTTAAGGGTTAAATCTGAGCCCTCCAGGATTTTGCGATTTTTTCTTTCGGCAAGACCATTACTCGCAGGGTGGCGGGAAAGTACTGGCGCTTGATAAAATTTTTAATCTGGAGAAAAGCCCCGAAATATGCCATTTATAAAACTCAGCCCCAAATTTCCCGACAAAAGGGGGGGGGGGGCCCCAACGGGGGGCAAGTATGCCCGAAGAACAAATCCTCCCAAAAGCACTAGCGCCCTTTTTCCGCTTTTTATCAGGGATGGGTACTAAATTAAATTTGTACCGTGTCAAGTTATCTACCATTACAAGCAGTGTTTTTTTCCCTTCTCCGATTTTCGAAAGTTCGTCAACGGGTCGACAGAATTTCCCTTCCCAGGGCCCTTTTTTGAAATTTGGGAAAAACTTTGAAGGGGGTTTAAGGACCTGTAATGGTACCCTTGTGCTGTAGGCAGACAAAAACACTGGGGGTTTTTTCATGTTTGGGCAATGTCCGGCCATCTTGGCCAGAAATATTTCATTCGTCCCTGTTTGAATACTGGGGGTTCCTTCCCGGGGTGCGCTACCCCCGGGACATTGTGATCAACCTAAAGTAGCCGGTATCGGGATTTGGGTATCACCATTTTGGTTTACGGTTCTGGGGGGGTCCACCAGCTGTGAAACACGGCACAGAAACCCCCTTGGTTGCCCACAAAAATCCTTCATGGAACGGGAGACTTGACCTGAAAGTCAAACGTCCCCCTTGGAAAGGGAAAACAAAGGACGGGAGACCACACGGGGTTCCTGTCGTTTTCCACTCCCCGAAAACCCTAAACAAGAAAATTTGGGCCGGGACACTCAGAATGCTATATGTCTCGACAGGGCGTCAGCTACAACATTTTGCTTACCGGGGAAACCTAGCAAATTTCGGGTTGTAGTAATTAAAACGTGAGCGACCCCCGAGTGTTTTCCCCGAGGGGTTTTTTATTTAAAAAAAGGGCCAAAAAGGGGTAAATAAACTGTATAAATTTTGATAGGTTTATGTAGAATACCCCCGAAAATGATTTCAGGGCCCATACAATGGCAAAAAGCTTTTTTAGCTCTGTCACTAAAAATTAAATTGACTTCCCTTTAGTAAGAACAGGGCTAGCAAAGGCAATAGGTGTTGCTTTCCCATTTTTTTCCCCTGTGAAAAGGACTGCACCTTTCCCAACTTTGTTTGGCACATCGTCAAGGAAAAATGCCGGGTAAAAACGGGGAATTTCAAAGGGGTTGGGGCGGGGATGTTAACTTGTTTTTAAAAATTGACAAAACTCGTTCCTGATCGCACTTCCCCTCAAAAGGGGCTTTTCCTTCTTGAGAAAGGTGCCCGGGGTGCCGAAAAGGGTGGAAAAACCCTTTGGGGAAAAAAGGTCCCGGGGAAAAAACCCGCCAGGCCTATGAAGGACCGGACCTGCATCCGCCGTCAGGGGTTGGGGAATTTCTGCAGGGCCGAGTTTTTAGACTCGTCCTTCTTTATCCCATTCTGGTTACAAATTTACCCAGAAATTTTTTTTCCCTTCCGGGGGAAAAATGAAAATTTGGTGGGGCTTTCCCTTTAAAAGATTTGCCTGAGCTAGCCTGTCCAATACCCTGTCAATTTTTTCAAGATGTGACGGGACACCCTTGCGAAAATGACTATAAAATTAAAACCCGGGAAGGAAAATAGCGTCCCCACCTAGGAGGGTACAAAAATTTGTGTCATCAAAGACTAAACGTGTTTGGGGGTTTCGCGCAAGCCGAAGGAAAATCCTCCTGAACTGGTAAAAAACCAGTTGGAGTAGGGGAAAGCGCCCAACTCCTATTTTAATAAATCATCGGGGGGGATCTGCCAAAACCCTTGAAGAAATCAAGAGTTGAAAAAAAACCTTTATTATCCCCGATTTTTCTGAAACAGGTCGTTCAGAATTTGGCAATGGAAAAGGGGCCCTGGGTTGGTACATGCTTTAGTTTCCTGAAATCGATAACGGGCGCCAGGTTCCGTTTTTTTTTGGGAAACCCAAAAAAAGGGGGGAGAAATTCCCACGGGGAAGGGACTCCCCCCCCCCCCCCCCCCCCCCCAATAAACCCCCTTCACGGGCCATCCTTGTAATGATTCTTGGGCGAAAAAACTTTTTGGGCGCATTTTGGCGGGCGAAAAGGGCCAGGTACAAAAAATTGGGTTTAGTACCTTTGTAAAGGGCGGAATAGGGTGAAGATCAGGGGGGTAAAACCCCAAATTGACCCCCAAACTAAGTGCAACTGCAGGACGTGCACGATTAAAGAACCTGGAGAAGTTTTTTGGGGCCTCTTCCCGGATAGTCTGTCAAAGCTGATCATCTTTCCCGCACTGGCGGGTTTTTGGAAGAAGTCAGCAGCAGACTCGCCTGGGAGAACTGCACTCACAAGGAAGTCAGCTTTGGGGGGAAACCCCCCACACTCCCCCGGGGGGAGGGGGCCCGACAAGGGCCCCAAGTGAGGTTTTTCTTCCGCAAAAGGGGAAAATTTCGACTATGCATGTTGACAAAAAGGGGCTTGCAACTTACCACTTGCACTGTGTGCAAGGATGGGGTTTAAGGGGAGAGGCCCTTACTCGGCATGTGTCCCTTTTTCAATCAGCACAGGGCTCCTTCAAAAGCTTGCTCCCCGTACCCCCTAACAAAATTTAGCGAGTTAGCTGACAAAGTGGGGTCATTCTTTGTACAAGCAGAAAATCTGCTCGTGATGCCCTGACACGGGGTCAGACAGTCCCCCTGCCGACAGGGATACTGCGGTTTTACAACTGCTGGTCTCTACAACACCCTTTAGAGTTAGAGTGAAGGTTTGACTGGGCGTCCCCAGACGGGGTTTTACTTGGGAAAATATGCACTGATGGCCCAGGGATGGTTTTTTTTAAAAGGGGAACGAGCTTACTACGAGGGCCCATCAGGACGAGAGACCGACCCCGGGAGAATGTTTCTATGGAAACCCCCGGTTTTTCCCAAAGATTCTAAAGGGACTGTTCATACTCTAACAGGAGGGACCCCGAAATGGATCCCCAAGCGCCCCGCCCCCAGAAGGGCACATCCACTCCGTTTTAAAATTTCCGGCCCTTTTCCCCTCAGCTGGATCTTAAAAAGGATCCTAAGATTGCCATGGTTTTGAACCCAAAGAGCAGGTCACCATGGGGGAAAAAAATACCATCTACGACTAAGATTTTCGGACAGCTTGTGACCCTGGACCACAAAAACTAGCGTTGTGGGGAAACCCCGAACCGCCCGCGGTTTAAACCCGAGGGCTCCCCCACAAGGTCGGAAAAAGGCAGACGGCTCTGTCAACATGGCCCCCGTGAAGGGCCAATGTCCGGAAAAAGGTTTGGGGCGGACAATGTTAACCACCGAACATGTGTCCCAGGAAAAGCTGAACAGGGGTTTTTTGTGGACGTGGACTGATGGCGGTCCACATGGGTTTTCTACCGAACATGAAGGCCCTGACAGGCCGACGAGGTCCCCGGAGGGCACAGGGTGCTCGAGGGGTCGACACTTTTTGACGGGGTCGACCTGGAAGGTACGGTACCCAGTCCCCCAGCAACAACGTCAAGGAAAACTGGTTTCCCACTGTCGGCAAGCGTATCACGCCCAGGGGGGGCGAATGCATTGCGGGCAGGGACGGAAAAACAGCGACTCCAAAGGTTACTACGTCTTTTTTGGTGGTTTTGCGGAAAGCCCCTCTTCCCCCCAACTAGTGGAAGGGCTTCTACGAGCATGTGCATTTTCGCGACGGGCCTTCTTGCTCCCCTCAGCTGTCAGCATACTTTTGCACTTGTTTTCACTCAAAGGGGGGTATGACGGGAAATATTTTTGGGGAAACACAGATTTTCCCTCCCCGAGGGCTGGGCATGGGGACGGTTTACGGTTACCTTTATACTGAGCGTGGGGACTGTGACGGTTACTTTGCGGGGACTTAAGTTTTTTAACACTAGATCGGTAGTGGGCCCCCGTTTGCCACAGGGTTTAAAAAGTCACTACACCTTAGGGGGTGAGGTTGGGGGTGGTGGGTTGGGTGGCGAAAGTTTCGCCCCGATCCAGGGGAAATCGATGACTGCCTTTTTGTATAATCCGACCCGTTGTTACTGTGGGTCGCTATTTTTACCCTTTGGGGCATATTAGTGGGCTTGGGGTTTTGAAAATTTGTGGGCCCGGGTGTCTTACAGCAGAGCAAAAGTGACTTTCCGGGTGCCCACCGCGGGGTCACTGTGGACGGCGCTTTGGGAAAGGGTGGGTAGGGGATCATCCCCAAAGCGGCAAACCCTTTCCTTGCCCCGGAAGGGGGGCCTTTAGCGAGTCGATGGCGTCATTGCACCCAGGACGTCCCTGCGGGGGGCCGGAAATCCTACGCAAACAAAGGCAGCCCAGAGGTTAGGGCCCGGGAAACCCTCCCCATTTATGCCCAAACCACATGGGGATGATGTCTTTAATAGCAAAACGGGCCCTCACCATCCGCCCACCCTTTGTGGAGTTGAAAGGCTTTAGTAAAGTCCGTGGGGGGCTTTCTCGAAACGGCAAACGCCCAAACCCGGGGGCTTTCGTGCCGGTATTGACATTCGGCCAAGACGCTGGTAACGTTTTCCCAAAGTTAAAGGCGTTTGGGGACTACGCCGAAAAAAAACGCCTAAATTCCTCCTAAAATTCACCCCAAGGGCTGAATCTTTCCCAAAAGCGCTTGGGGCTGCACAAAGGCCCCCATATCACCCTGGGGGAGTTTCCCCTGCTGCAACAGCAGCACGAATTAAAGTTTTTCCGTTTTGGGGTTTCAAAAAAGACCGAACCGTCGCCTGGGGCTGACTGCAGCCATGGCTCTTTAAAATATTTGCAAGACCGTCAAAAATAAGGGGGCAGGTATTGGGCGGGTGACCCGGCCCCTGGGGTTGAAAGGGTTTTAGCCCCCCAAATTGGCCAAAATTTTCGCCCGGGGCTTCGATGCCCTGCCGCGTGTTTTACGCTGGCTGCGGCACCCTTTTCTGGCCACCAAAAAGGATTTTGGACTAACGGGGAAAGGCCACTTTCGTGTCTTTGTCATGACGTCAATTGTTGAAATGCAAAATAGGGCACGAAGATGGTAAAAAGGTCCCGAGCAAGAAAAGGTATGCACTGGCTTCAATTCAAAACAGAGTCAAAAGAACTCAGCCCCCACCAAATAAAGGGGGAAAGCTTGGGGATAGAAAAAATTTAGCAAAAAAAACAAAAAAAAGGGAAAAATGGTGCACTCTTTAACACAAAATAAAAGGGTGTATGCAATTTAATGTACTACAGGGAAATGCCAAAAGAAGCCAAGGAAAATCAATAATTTCACCGGGGAAACTGGCAACAAAATTTAAAAAAAGATTGAACTGTAAACACTGGTAGCAAAAATTGCACCCAAAAATTTAAAAAAAAACAGGTACTACACAAAAACTAAACTGTGCTCAAGCACAGTTTAAAAAGATTGCCCGGGGCTAGGGGTTTTAAATTGAAAGGGAAAAAAAAAAGGGGGAATTCACTTGCACAGGGGAAATTTGGGACAAAAAAGATATCAGAGTATTTGGAAAAATGCCAAAACTCCAGAAAAAAAAAAAAAAACAAATGTCCCCAGATTGCTTTTAAATTTCAACAAAAAAAAATTAAAAAAAATGCAAATTATTAAAATTTAAGAATATGGCCCAAAAGGGTTTAAATGGTGTTAGCAGGGGGTACACTGGCAAAAAAAAAAAAAAATTTGCACAATCTCAAGGGCAAAACTAATTAACTTTAAAGGAATTTTGGTAATTAATGGTAAATAAGCAGGTTTTCCCCAAAAAAACACTAATGACTTGGGGAAAATAAAATACAAAATGCAAGCACATAGGTGAATATTCACTGTTTAAAAAATAGAATATAAAGTTTGAGCAAAATAAATGGGAAAAACCCGAGAAAAAAAAAAAATTTTTGGGGTAGGGACCCCGGGTTGTATCATGCGGGGAGAAATTTTCTAATACTTAAGTTTCTTGAAGAATTTCACTTTTTAAAAGGAAAAACCCCTAACAAACCCAAAAAGGGGCAGGGGTTTTTCAACAATCTTTTTTGGCTAACTTGCAGGGGCAAATAAAAAAATAACCCGCACCCCAAGGGGGTTTTCATGAAGAAACTGTATGTGAGAGGTAAATTGTATAAATGGTTAACACTGAACAATTTAAATCAATAACTGAGGTGCAAGAAGCAGAATAAAATACTGGAATTTAAAATGTAGGAGTGCAAAAATAAATTTACAAAATTTAAGCTGTAGGTAAGTGGCAAAACTGTGCACTGATGACACTGAACAATTTACTGAAGCATTCTCTTTGTCAGTAAGATGCCCATAGTTATTTTCAATGGGACCTATCTTATCTCTAACTTTTGTTCTATAGACCTGGAAAAAACTCTTTGGGTTAGTTTTAGAATCCCTAGCAACTTTAATTTTCATAGCCCCCTTAGCTTTTCTTATTCCCCTTTTAATGTCCCTCTTAATGTCAATATACTGATTCATAAGATGACCCTCACCTCTTTTGATACGCCTATAAATTCCCTTCTTATGCCCTAGTAGATATTTCAGCCTACTATTCATCCATTTTGGGTCATTTCAATTTGATCTAATTTCTTTATACGGGATAAACGTTCTTTGAGCAGCATGTATAGTGTTCAGAAAACTGTCATACTGATAGCTCTCTTCGTTACCCCAGTCAACAGATGATAAGTGTTCTCTAAGCCCATCATAATCTGCTAAGCGAAAATCTGGGACTGTTACTGAGTTATCCATACTATCATACTTCAATTCAATGCTAAATGTAATTGATTTGTGGTCGCTAGCACTCAATTCCTCTGAAATTTCTAAATTATTAACAAGGGATTCATTGTTTGCCAGAATTAAGTCAAGCAGGTTATTTCCCCTTGTAGGTTCTGTCACAAACTGCTTCAAAAAAAAATCCTGAACTACTTCTAAGAAGTCGTATGATTCTAAATTCCCAGTCAAGAAATTCCAATCAATATGACTAAAGTTAAAGTCTTCTAGAATTACTACATTATCGTGCCTTGTGGCCCTAACAATTTCCTCCCATAGTAGTCTCCTTTGGTCCCTATCTAAGTTTGGGGACGGTATATCACACCTAAAGCCAGCAACGAACAACAAATATACCTTTTCATCCGTGGACTGCTTGCAGAGGCAAATGCAATGTGTGCGGCTTTCCCAGAGACCCACATAAAGGATCACTTGGACAACGAAACATGAATCCCAGGCTACAACATAAGAACATAAGAAAAGAGGAACACTGCAGCAGGCCTGTTGGCCCAACTAGGCAGGTCCTTTACAATTCATCCCACTAACAAAACATTCCCAATCCCCAATTTTCAATGCTACCCAAGAAATAAACTCTGAGGGTGCAAGCCCCACTCAAATCCAACCCCCCTCACTCATGTATTTATCCAACCTAAATTTGAAACTACCCGAAGTCCTAGCATCAATAACCCAGCTTGGTAGACTGTTGCATTTATCAACTGCCCTATTTCCAAACCAATACTTTTCTATGTCCTTTCTAAATCTAAACTTGTCTAATTTAAATCCATTACTGCGGGTTCTCTCTTGGAGAGACATCCTCAAGACCTTATTAATATCCCCTTTATTAATACCCATCTTCCAGTTATACACTTCGATCATGTCTCCCCTCATTCTTCGTCTAACAACTGAATGTAATTTAAGAGTCTTTAATTTTTCTTCATAAGGAAGATTTCTAATGCTATGTTTTTAATTTAGTCATTCTACGCTGAATGTTTTCTAACAAATTTATGTCCATTCTGTAATATGGAGACCAGAATTGAGCTGCATAATCTAGGTGAGGCCTTACTAATGATGTATAAAGCACCGGCATGACCTCTGGACTTCAGTTGCTTACACTTCTTGATATAAATCCCAGTAATCTATTTGCCTTATTACGTATGCTTAGTCATTGCTGTCTTGGTTTAAGATTGCTGCTCACCATAACCCTTTCTGCTTCCTGTCAGTGAGCCATGACTCGATCCACGAGAGCACTTTTCCCCCAATGCCATGAGCTGCCACTTTCTTTAACAGTCTTTGGTGCAGAACTCTATCAAAAGCCTTACTAAAATCTAAGAAAATAATATCAAATTCTTTATCGTGGTCAACATCTCAAAAGCTATACTGAAGAAAGTTAATAAATTAGTTAGATAAGACCGGCCTCTTGTGAATCCATGCTGAGCATCATTAATCAAGCTATGCTTATCGAGATGGCTTCTTATAATCTCAGCTATAATTGACTCTAGTAATTTGCCTACAATTGAGGTCAGGCTTATTGGGCGGTAATTTGACGGTAACGACTTATCCCCTGTTTTAAAAATAAGAATTACATTAGCCATCTTCCACTTATCAGACACTACACCTGCTTGAAGAGATAAATAAAATATTAGTTAATGGTTCACTGAGTTCCATTTTGCATTCCTTAAGAAACCCTTGAAAAAACCTCATCAGGACCCGGCGACCTTTTTTTGCTTCAGTCGGTCTATCTGCTTCACAACCATTTTGACTAGTGACTGTGATTTACATAATTTATCTTCTTTTGGATTCGCTGCCTGACCACGGTTAGAGTGCGGTTGTGTCTGCACCCCTCTGCTGTTTTCAGGTGAGCTACCTCATTTCGTCTCTCAACCTTTGAGTAAATGAGGACGTGCACTGCTGCCGCCCCCCGGCACTGATTAGTGGCAGTTAAATTTTCACTGCATGGTGCAGGCCAGCCGGAACGCATACACACAGTCTGTGTTGAGCTTATCTGTGGGGCTTTTGACAGGAACTTCTATGGACCTGCTACTACCTGCAATCATACGAGATACATATGGTATTGCTAACGAGGAGATATGTGGAGTAGCGCTGAATGGCACGAAAGAGGATCTTTGTCAAGTTTTTAAATTTGGCAAGTGTGTATGAGGCAGTGGCAGACAAGTACCAGGAGGTTACTTTGACAGTTAACTCGTTGTGACCGTGTGACTTCACGACGTTTTTCGCCATTACACATGGGTTTTAAAATTAGAATGTGACATTCGAGGCGGATGATTCTGACATCCGTCTTGGGGATGGGCAAATATGGTACAGTACATATGGCCACTGTTGGGAAGTGGTTTACTGGGCCATATGCAGGGATACTCGAAGGGAAAGTATTGTGTGAAGATGACGTTACGTTTTCCCTATTCCGTCGTTATGTAGTGCTACCAGAATTTCGGACCCAGGTGTTTGTGACATTCGCTGGGCAACGCCGGGACCTGTCGGTTGTGTGGGTCATATGATCACCTAGCGGCTCTGTGTGGAAGGAGGCGTGGCAACATGGACAATGGCAAAAGACATACAGCAAGGTGGGCCTGGAGTGAGGAGGTCGAGAGAGTGGAGGAAGATGGAGTCAGCAGGTTTTGACGAGGGGGAGGAAAACCCCTTCATTGAACGCGCTCAGGTGTTGAAGAGAACACCCCGACTGCGAGTGAAGCGATTGGAAACTCATTAGCCATGGGTTTAAATGTTTTTATTGGCTGACAAAAAGGGGAAT
>NW_026506014.1:0-40000 GCF_026875155.1 Cherax quadricarinatus
TCCCTCTTTTATACACGGGTTTTTGAAAAGGGTTTGGGTTTAAGACCCCTAGTTTTTTTTTGACGCTATTTACAGGTTAAGGATTCCTAATTTTATTGACAAGTTAAGAGCTGTATAGTAAAAGGACACAAGTGCAACTAATGTGACATTTTACTGTGGCAACGTTTCGCTCTCCAGGAGCTTTATCAAGCCATTACAAACAATACATGGACACAGAGGGTATATGAAGGCTCAGAGTGAGGTGCAATACTAGTGAGGTACCACTTAGATGTTCACTAGTGGTGGTAGTAGTAGTAGTAGTGACAAAGTTGTAGTAGTAATACAATATGGTAGAGCAATTAATTCGTACATGAGTAAAAGGATATAAAAGCTATTACTTGGGTAACACAAAAATAGGTTGGACAAATATAGACTGGAAAGAGGCAGCCTGATTCAGTGTTCACTCTCTGTAATGTGCTTTGTGTAGTATAACAGGAGAGACTATGTGATGGCAGGGTTTACTGTTTTCAGGAGGATTCTTGCTAAGACTTCAGAGATGGTGAAGCTGCCGTTGTTTTGTTTAATTGTATTCGAAAACAGCGATCAGTGCTGATTTGAGGCACTTTGCGGTCTGCGGAAATTAGTTTCTTTGATCACTAATTGGGCGTCTCTGAATTTCATGAGATGATTGGTGGAATTTCGGTGTTGTACACAGGTGTTGTTCAAGTTATCGTTCCTACATGCGTAAATGTGTTCATTGAGGCGAGTGTCGAGTTTCTTGCTATTTCACACTACGTAAATCTTGTCACAGCCTCCACAGGGTATAGTGTAACTCCTGCGTTGACTGGTTCGTTGTGCTTGGATTTTTGTCCTGGTTAGATCCTTTATTGAAGTGCTAGAAGCGATGGCGACTCTGGTGTTAGCTCAATAAAGGATCTAACCAGGACAAAATCCAAGCACCACGAACCAGTCAACACAGGAGTTTACACTATACCCTGTGGAGGCTGTGACAAGATTTACGTAGGTGAAACAGCAAGAAACCTCGACACTCGCCTCAATGAACACATTTACGCATGTAGGAACGATAACATTGAACAACGCCTGTGTAACAACACCGAAATTCCACCAAACATCTCATTTATATTCTAAGACGCCCAATTATGATCAAGAAACTAATTTCCGCAAGACGTCAAGTGCCTCGAATCAGCACTTATCTAGTTTCAGTAAAACAATTAAACATAACACGGCCGCTTCACCATCACTGAAGTTCCAGAGCAATAAAACCTCCTAAAACAGTAAACCCACCATCACATAGACTCTCCTGTAATAGCAACACAAATCCACATTACAGAGAGGAACACGAAACAAGCTGCCTCTTTCCAGTCTATATTTGTCCAACCATTTTATGTTACCCAAGTAAAGCTTTTATATCCTATTAACTCATGTAAGAAAAAAATTGCACTACCATATTGTATTACTTTGACACTACTACAACTACACTACTAGACTACTACTACTACTACTACAACCACCTAGTGACATCGAATGTTACCCAAATCACTAGTATTGCCCTCACTCTGAGCCTTTATATACCCTCTGTGGCTCCATGTATTGTTGTAATGGCTTGATAAAGCTCCTGGAGAGCGTAAACGTTTGCCACAATAAAATGTCACAAAAGTTGCACTGTGTCCATTTTCATTACAAATTGTCGGAATTCTACCAACTTTATTACAAGTTAAGAGCTTTTTTGTTGTTTCTGTTGCCTACATCAGCTCATTTATGTCTCTCCTTTCGCTGGAGCCTCTCGGGCAACAGCTCCCTTCTCTTCTCGTTGACTTGCCTGGGAAAACTGTTCTCTTCTCCTCGTGTCATGTAACTTTGATGCGTCTGTTCATAGAGCTTTATTTTAAAGCTATTGATTTCTAACATTAGAGTTTTATGTCGTATTCCACTGTTTATGCTTCACTTCTCGAATCTAACCTCTGGATCGACCTTGTTCTGAGTGGCTCGTACTCCTCTGTCGTATCGGGTTTGAAGTTTTTAATTCAGAATTCATGGAGTTTTTTTTTTTTACAATTGCCGTAATATGTAGACTATTATTATTATAGATCAAAAAAGACTCGCTAAACCACAAGGGCCATACAGCTTCTTCGCTCTTCCCCTCCTTAAATGTAGAAAATTACTGATTGTCCAAGTTAAGTGCTTTTTAGTCCTCCTTCGTTACGCTGGATTCAGAGCTACCATGCTACTTTGTGCAAAATTTTTTTTCTGCTTGATAAGCGGTCGTCTTTAACTGTCGTCTTCATTGGACGTCTTTAATTGCATCACTCTGGTCAGAAGTTTGGTTAGAGACTCTTGTCATTCTCTTTTACGTCACCTCAAAGCGAATTCACTCTCTCTCTTTCACACACACACACACACACACACACACAACACATCCACACACACACACACCCACACGACACACACACACACACAACAAACCACTACACACACACACAACACACACACACAACACACAACACATAATGCTAGTAACAAGCTAAAATTAGTAGAGAATAACCAGAGTAGAGCGAGTTAACAAGCGCTAACTACAACCACAGAACCACACACAGAATCCCACAGCCGAAACATATTAACCCAGTACAAAAGCAACCCTCCTTACCCACAACACTACACAGGAGAATCCCAAAACACCCTGCCCAGGTCCCCCACTTCAACCACTCCAACCCCCAGAATAGTGTTTGTAGAGGAACCTGAAGGTATGGTACACACCAACGCTGATGGAAGATAAGAAATGAGTGGGAGGAGCACAGCACGAAGAAACACAAAGGAATCAAACCAAGATATCAAGATCTCACTAAACCAAGCTCATAGAGATGATACCAGATGTCATCTTTCCAACCGGATATCAAATCAGAGGAAAGACAGAGGAAAAAAAGGGGTTGGAGGAGTGGCACTGCTCATCAAAAACCAATGGGATTTTTTGAATAGTTTTGAGGGAGGAGACAGGAAAATCAAAGTCTACATATTAGGAACACTTCAGATTGGAAGGTCCCAAGTGGTTATTAAGGTGATGTACAAAACCCACCACAGAATATCAGGAGGCTAAGACAAGAATATAATGAGATAACAAAGGCGACGGTTCACACACTGCCTGTAAGTGGCCAAAATGCTCATGTGGGCATGTCAAAGCTAAACTGTGGTTGTGTGTGACTTCAGTCACAAAGAAAATCGACTGGAAAAACCTAGATCCACATGGGGGTGCCCAGTAAATGTAGAGAGCTAAAATGTTAGAGTGGTACAGGAAAAAACATTCATCAGCACGTTAGGGGGACACACCAGAGAGGAAAGGACGAACCAGCAATATCTGCACTAACTCACCTTGAGTGGAAGCAGAGGACAACGCGTGATCACTAAACGCCGAGGGCTAAAGTGATCAGCGTTGGATCTGAGCTTTGAATACATATTAGACTTACAAGTGTAAAGAAGGAGAATGTAAGGGCAGGACTAAATGAGTGGCTAAACTACCAGAAAGGGGACTACACAGTCATGAGAAATTTCCTGCACGAGAATCAGTGGGACAAAGAACTGGCATGAAAATCAGTAAATGAATGATGGAATATGAGACAATACGAAAAGAATCGGAGGGCAGGTCTGCACCCAGGACAACAGAAGTAATGAAAGAGCCAGGAGGAGCCCTTGATACACCGAAAGGTGTAGAGAGGTAAAACCAAGTGTGCAAGAGAATGGAATAAGAATAGAATGCAAAGGAACTCCATGGAAAAAAAAAAAAGAGCCAGAAATGAATAAGTTCAGATAATGCAGGGAAGGCCCCCTACGACAATTATGACCAATGACATAGCAGCGAAAGCCAAGTCCGATCCGAAGTGGTTGTAGAGTCATATCAGGATGAAAACACAGTCAAGGAACAGGCCAATCATGCTGAAGAAGGAAGGAGGAGAGATCACACGAAACGACTGAGAAGTATGTGAGGAGCTCACATGTGATTTACAGGAAAGTATTCACAGGGATGAGAAAGGACTCCAGAAAGACGGAGGGGTGGCGTACATCACAAGTGATGGACACAATACTTACAAAAGAGAAAGAAGGGGTGAAGTGGCTGGCTAAGCGAACTAGTTTACTTCAAAGGCCGATGGGTCCTGATAACATCTCTACCGTAAGTCCCTAAAGATAAGGGAGCAGGGCGCTCCCGTGTGCACTAACAACAATCGTTCAACACACCATAAGAAAAAGGACGACTACCTGAGGTTAGGAAACCAGCAAATTGTAGTCCCAATTTATAAAATAAAAAGACAGACAACCCAACAATAAATACAGATAAAATACGAATGTGCAATACCGTGACTGGAACAATAACACAAATAACCCGCACATAGGAGAGACCTGGACATTTAACAAATTCACACAGATCACTACAAACCCGAGTCGTTGACATGTAGATTATTCAAAGTCATGGATAAGATATCAGAATAGTGGTGGAGCAAAAATAGCTTAATAAAAAACATTCAGCACGGATTCAAGTACGAAGAAATCATTTGTCACGAATCCTACGAAGTAATCTATGACAAGGTGACAACAGATAAGAAAAGAGAGAGAGTCAGGGATAACCAAAGATATAGGGCACTGCAGTCGATCCGAGAATACGTGCCGTAAAGCCAATAGCATGTCCAATGGTACGAGATGAGATGTCAAGTTGGTTCGCCTGGACGAGTTGGGGTTCCACAGGGGTCAGTCCTAGGACCGGAGCTGTTTGTGGTATATGTGGAATGACAAATGACCGGAATGAATACAATCAGAAGTGTCCCTGTCTGCAAACGAAGAGAATTTAATGAGCAGATTTGATCGGAGGAGATCAGGCGGAACTTAAAAAAAGGAACTGGACAACTGCAAGCCTGGACGACCAACTGGCTTCTGAGTTTCACCCCCCTCTAAGTGCAAAGTCCTTGAAATTGGGAAGAGCAAAAAAAGATTGCAGACAAGTACAATTTTACGTATAACTAAAATTATTTAAACCTAGACACTTCCTTGTTATTAAAACATCTCACCATTAATAAGATTATTTAAAATTCTCATTTGTAATCCAAAAGAGATATGAGAAGCCCAGTTTTAGTAACAGGATGAATTGGTCTTCGATTGAATTCTTAACTAATACCTTCTACAAAGCAAAGGCACTGTTTGGTATATAGTAGTGGATTGAGAGGAAACAAACATCCTCGAGACAGTATTCAGGCTATAAAACGTTGAGTAGTTTAAAAATAGGTTAGATAAATACATGCGTGGGTGTGGGCGGTGTGGATGGAACCGACCTAAGCTTGTGCTCTGGTCTGGTGCCGTTCTCCTTCCTTGAATGGAGGTGACCAGAACTGGGTTGGTCATTGGGCTAATCCTGGGGAGGTCATTGTGCTAATCCGGGGAAGGGGTGTCGCTGGACCTTCTCTCGCATGGGTCAGTATCCTTTAGCATTGTTCCTTCTTTCTTAATGTTCCTTAAAAAAAAACAGGTAATATTCAGAGGAGGATTAACAAGTTGACTTCTAGCATTCTCATGGAAGACGTCTTTGCTAATAGATGTGCATTTTTGTACCACATAGATCTTGTATATAAATTTATTCGGAGGTCATATCCAAGAAATTATAAATAAAATAATCGTGATGTATTTGGAAGGAGCTCACGTGTGTGAGAAAAACTTGGTGGGCTGTCAGTGGCAATTTGCTAATTAATTTGATAAATTGCCTAGAATATGACTTTCAATTACAGGCATTTGTTTCGGACGACTTGATTTCGGAACACTTTTGGTGTAAATTCTTCTTCTTTCTGGTTACTTTTGTCACTTTAAGGCATTACAACGGATATTCCAGGATAAATCTCACAACGCTCCATGCTCCAAATATTCATTCCATCCAAGCTTTTCGTCTGAGATATGATCAAGCAGGTGTGCGTGCGAAGTCACCTAAAATTTGTTGAAGAAGCTTAATATCGCCTTGAAATCTATAATACAAAAAAGGTCTGTGTAATAAATTCAAAGATAGGTCCTTCCAATTCGAGATTTTCTGGATCCAGAAAATTTAATCAAAATCTAGAACAGCAACGAAGTTATTTATATTTTTTTACACAAATTCTACGCCAATCAAAGCGCATACTACCCACCCCCCCCGTGAAGCCACCCACAACAGTAACTCTAACAAATACTACTAATTACGATGGAACGAACAACCGGAATAAGAAACATGCCAAGGTGACCCACCCTTGAAGTTGATCGTAAGCTAACTATGTGTTGAGTATGAGATGCAATTGTCAACACGGAGACCACGGGACCACCTCTATGGGAAGATAAATACAGAGGCGGAAAGTTTTTAAAATTCAGTATTCATTAGCTTTCATACAGAAATCTAACACCTACGTGCCTGTATAAAATAATATCTCTATAATGTTCATAATAAAAATTAGATTTTCGAGAACATTTATATATTGTTAAAAAGGATGATAAATTTTTAAAACGTGGATTTCAAACGACGTCCTCTAAATCTGTGAACGAGTTGAGTTGCTGAGTAATGTGTACGAGTGGTTGTTGCAAATTAGCTCAATAAATGTCCTAGTTTTTTCTACAGGGTCCATATTAAAATGACAACTAAAATTCGTAAAGTTATTTTGTTTCACAAACAATCTTGTAGAAAGTACAAATTATGAAAGATTTATCAACAACACTGATGAATTTGGGTACAAAATTCGGGTAGTTAGCAAATCATTTTCTTAAAGCAGAAAAGGCAACAGAATGATGAACTGCCTTTGCATACCATTCAGGGAAGCATTCAATAAGAACATATAATAAAGGTTTGGACCGAGAACACCTTCCTGTGGGTAAGGAGGGGGCGAGGGTTTTCTAATTCCAAAGTATTAAGTTACACTGCACCCATTTCTCTAGATTGTAAGAAACAACACAGGAATTCTTTTGGATAGACATCATTTGATCCAACGGAAGAAGATACCCGTCCTACTTCTATTATCTGGCAGGTTCATTAATGGCAACATGTCGGTTAACTATATTAAATAGTATCTTTGAAGTATAGAAGGTAGTAAATGAGGTGACCCAGTATATAAGGATGAAGAATTGTGGATGTGAAATGACGCACATAGTTCCCAGAATAAAACCATGGGACTCAGACAGAATTAATTTCATTTTCAAGACAATATAAAGACTCACAGCTCTCAAATATAATACAACAGATAATTAAGAGATTATAAGGCAGAACGCATTATATTCACTGCGTTTTAGGGACTTCTACTGTCCGCAAAACTCACGTGTATAATTCAAAAGTATAAATTTCCTGATACTTAGCAGAGTACCCTCCTACCTAGGAAAAAATGTCATTGCTTTAAGTTTCTGCCATCGTCGTTTTCAAATACAGTAAAAGGAATAATTCAATCATCTTCCTTGGGGAGCTTAAACGTAAACCAGCTCTCTGTGGTATCCCTAAACTAACTTACATTTTAATTTGTCTTGTGACAATGACAATAAGTAATAACAAAAATTAGTAGATAAGCATTGACTAACTTTATCAACTGTGTTGGAGAAATGGAAAACAGGACAAAACATTTACTAATTTTGCTAACCCCTAAATTCCATATAAATATAGATATATATATATATATATAAATATATATATATATAATATATAAATATATATATAAATATATATATGAGTTGCCTATACTTGGATAGTAGGTAGTCATGAGAAAAAGTACAATCATAAAAAAGTACGAATGTCATAAGGCGGTCACATCAGTAAAAAAAGAAAGAATAAAAAAACCAGTACAGAATAAAGTGCTCCCCGTAAATAAGAGAAAGGTTTAAGGTCGCCCACAATCAACACATCGATATTATTAATTTAAAAATAAGAATAATTTTCTTAATATTAAATTTAAGAAAATTGTGAACTTATTCATATTTTTAAATTACAATAAACGAAATTTTGACTTATATGATCACACGGTGGAAGGTCCTGTAATTAAAACCTCAGCAGAACTGCAAATACCTCTTAAATTCCTTATAAAAATCATAGATCCCAACATAAATCTTCACACCATGATCAGACGTCCTCAGATTTTCCTAATTTGAGTAGCAGCTGAAGAAACAAATTGAATATAAGTGGCTGCAAAAAATGAATATATTGAGTTATTAGACCTATAAATCTAATTTGTGAGAGAGATCTTACATGGACTCTTCACATTTTTGGAGAACTATTTGCTCTCTTTCTGTGGATTTTTTTTGGAAGAATTGTAATACTACTGGGTAATCCCATGTTCCTCACCACTGTTATCATCGACGGGATAATAAAAATATTACAGTAATCTAATCATCAGTGAGTGTTAAGTGAATCAGGTCCACAAAATGGCAATTCTCTCACAGCCTTGATACAGTAGATGCGTCAGCTTTATTCATTAAGTTAAAAATCAATATACTCCCCACAACTATTATATTAATGAACATCCTTTGATATGCCCCCCCAGTAAAATAAATTCCACCTGTAAATAACACTAATCCATCTTTTTGTGAACTAAGATACATTACAGAGGATTACATGAAAGAATATATATTTAAGTCTCATAACAATTGTTACACCTCTTAAACAAAACACATCCAATTAAAATAATAAAAAAAGGCAATAAAAAAAAATAAGTTATACCTGATTCATAAATGTTGAAGGAGATCATTCTTTATTTTTCTCCTCTGCAACGAATTACTACGATCTTATCATTACTGGGGAAAGGAATCCTCGTCCAAGCACGGAATATTAACGCTTAACGCTTGTATGATTGTTCCGTGACATAACTTTTATAACATACGAGCAAATATAATTTTAATTATTAGAGTTGCTTGCGAAAATTCCTCATAAGAACTTTAGAAATAACAAATTACATTGATGATAAATAACCAAAAATTCTCCTTTAGTCTGACATAAGAAAGCTTGGAAAGGGTTAACAGAATTACACTCACTCTGATTTAAAAATTTTAACCCCTTTCAGTTTACCCTATCCAGACTTAAATATTATTCCATTAGAATCCCATCAAAGAGTGACACATGACAAAGAACTGGTCACAAAGAAAGAGGAAATAGGTTGATACTTGAGGCAAAAATAAATTCTTGAATTAAAAAAAAAGCGAGAGACGTGTATATTAAAGTTGACCATGAGACCGTAGGGTCATCTATGTACGAATTCCAGTCCACTGTAAGATGGTTGTTAGCTTTTACATTTTTGGGTTCTTAAAAGTTGAACAACCACTTCCTAACTCTATCCGATTCGGATCATGGATATGGACAGAATTACTTGATAGTACAAGGAAATAAAAGAGGCATCAAATAGGTCATCGCATTACAGTCAAATGCTTTGTCACCATCTTCAAACATTTTCAACTCAGTTACTTACTTGAAAAATATTCATTTACAAGGCACAGTATTGCTATAAAGACGTTTCCACGTGGTTTCCAGGGCTGCCCAGCATCAGTGCCGCTCGCTGCATTAATGGCCAGAATACCTAAGAATAAACCTGCCTTAATGTTAAGGAATTCTGATGTCACAGAAAATCCTATATCCATAATTTGCCATGAAGAAAAATTCTTCCACGTTCACTTTTCCTGGTTATTTCAATCAGAAAATGCAGGAAGCTCTCTTCATGTTTAACTGATTTACATCAGAGGGCAACTTTCCCAACTCTAACCTGGAGGGAGCTTTACCAAGTTCATTTTCCCTATTTTTTGTGGCAAAAGATTATTTTAAATAACGCGAAAACGCTTCCCATTTTTATGTTTAAGACATGAAGTATCCGAAGGCAGACACATGAAGCAACAAAGAATGAAACTTTTTTATGAAAAATATAAAACCTAAAGGATTTTAATCCCAGCTACCCTTGGTGTGCAAACTTTTCCAGAAACTTTTCTGTGAGTCAAAGGTTGTCAATTTAAAAAATGGTCATAAAGATAATTGGTGAATGTGGAAATAACATAATAATTATCGGTACATTTGGTAATTATTTTTGTTGTGTAATTAAAATAGTAAAAAATAACATTTTACACTTTTTGAAAACAAAATCATTACATTTGA
The DNA here is from genome assembly GCF_026875155.1 of Cherax quadricarinatus. Lineage (NCBI taxonomy): Eukaryota > Metazoa > Arthropoda > Malacostraca > Decapoda > Parastacidae > Cherax > Cherax quadricarinatus. The sequence continues at coordinate 10,103 of NW_026506014.1, forward strand.
AGAATTTTAAAATAATAAAGCAAACGTAATCAATTTCTAAGCACTGAGATACACACACAATGTACACACACACACACACACACACACACAACACAACACACACACCCCCAAGCACACACACACACACACACAAACTCCCAACACACAAACACACAAACACACACAAACGACACACAACACACACACACAACCGTGAAACCGTTAGGCCCCAATTGGAGGATGCGGCACATTAGGAACCCACAACCTAGCCAAAGCACGTGAAGAATAAACTAGAGCAAGTGTGCAAAGGTTTGTCAACAAGACAGTCCCAAGAGCTAAAAGTGTATGTTCCTACGAGTGAGAGTGTTAAGTGAAAATCAAAAACCTTACTACACTGGAGGACAGGAGAGATAGTGGGGTACATGGATAACGACATACAAAATACTGAGAGGAAATAGACGAAGGTGGACAAAGACAGGATGTACCAGAGATTGGACACAGTAACAAGGGGACACAGTTGAAGCTGAAGACCCAAGATGAATCACAGGGATGTTAGAAGTATTCTTCAGCCACAGAGTAGTCATTAAGTGGAATAGTTTGGGAAGCGGAATGTAGTGGAGGCATGATCCGAATACATATCTTTAATCAGAGGTATATAAAGCTCACGGCCATTGACAGTGACCTAGTAGCGAAACGACGCAGTGAATAGGCGGGTGCCAGGAGCTACTGACTCGAACCCCCGCAAACCTCCAACTAGGTGAGTACAACTAGGTGAGTACACACACACACACACACACACACACACACACACACACACACATTAATATATTATAATATATATATATATATATATATATATATATTATTAAAAATATCTATAATTATAAGTATTAATATATATATGTATATATAATATATATTATAATATATAATTATATATAAATATATATATATTGTATATTATATATGAATAAAAAATAAATATATAACAAATAAACTATAAAAATAACATAAACCTATATATATAAATATATAAAATACACAAATATATATATATATATGCAATATATATAATATAAATCTATATAAAAATATAAATATAGATATGACAGCCGCAAAGGCAGAACTTGCCATCTTGGCATAAATAGCAACGCTCATTCTTTGCCATACAGGACAAGTGAAAATTTAGTGAATTCAATAAATTCTCCAAAATCTTCCGAACCTTAACTAAAAAAACAAAATATTCCTGTGATTGTTTAGAATTAAATAATTGAAAAACAACTCTAAAATATTAATTAGAAGTTGGGTTATGTCTAAAATAAATTGCACTAGTTATAAAAGGTAATGTAAGTTATCTAAAGTTACCTATTGTAGCAAAATAAAAAATTTTTACAACCAACATTAATGACAAAAATATACTTTATCGTATAAGAGAAAATTATTAGAAATGTCCATAATTTAAATGATTTTCTTGCTTTAAATATACCAGTTTTTAACATATCGCACGACATAAATCTATATAAATATAAAATATATCAATATAATATAAATATATAAATATATCATTCTATATATATATAAATAAATATCGTGCCTGATAGGCAGAATTAGCAGAGCTTGGCTTAAATATGCAAACGTTCAATCTAACATGCCATATATGACAAGTGAAAATTTTTGTGTATGGAAAGAATTTATCGCACATAAATCATACTTAACCTAACGAAAAAAATATATTCTCACTTGTTTTTTTATTATTAAATTACAGTAAACAAATCTAAAATATATTTAGTTGGGTTAGGCTAAAATAAATTGTTTCTTGTTATAATAAGTATATGTAAGTTTCTAGATTCTTTTGGGTGCAAAAATTAAAGAAGTGTTACATTTAAGCATAAATGAAAAAAAATATGTCCTTTAACGTATAAGAGAAAATTTTGAAAGGTCTTAAATTAAAATGAGTTATTGATAATTGACCCATTTTTTTTTACATATCCGGCACGACATGTAAATATATATAATATATATAAATATAAATATACATTTTATATTTTATTTTATTACACAACTGGCCGATTCCCACCAAGTCAGTGTTGTCCCGAAAAAAGAAAACTAACGACCAACATTCACTCCATCACAGACCTTGCCAGAAGGGTGCTTTACACTACAGTTTTTAAACTGCAACCTTAACACCTCCCACCTTCATAGTGCAGGCCACTGTACATCCCATCTCCAGGACTTCAATTCCGTCCTGCCGGTTTCCCTGAATCCCTCATAAATTTTACTTTGCTCACTACTCCCACAGCACTACAAGTAATATAAAAACCATTTGACACCATACAGGGGTCCTAACAAACACTGGCTTTCAACGCATGCCAAGGGGCTGTAAGTCCAAGCCCCTACGCACACAAACTCCTTATAAATTAAACCCCCTCCTCTCCAACCTTTCCTAGGCCGTACACCCTACCCAGCCTTCTTCCACTACAACTATCACTCTTGAATTCAATCATGTATCGCTCCATTCTCTCTACATGCCGAACCACCTCAACAAAACACCATCTCATGCCCTGTGTACAAAAAAAAAAAAAAAAAAAAAAAAAAAAAAAGAAAAATAAAATACACAATACCACAAAAACATTTTTGGTAATCCCGAACCTCCTCCTAACTTCCAAACTACGTAATTCTCAGCATTATATTCACACCACACACATTGCCCACAGTACATGACATCCTCTCCCACTGCCTCCAGCCTTTTCCCTCGCGCAACATTCGATCACCCACGCTTCACACCCATAAAGAGCGTTTGGTAAAAACTGATACTCTTCATACTATTCCCCTCTTTGCCTCCAGGACAAAGTTCTTTGTCTCCACAGGACACCTAAGTGCAAACCACTTTCACCTTCTTTTTCCCCCTCATCAATTCTATGATTCCACCTCATCTTTCATAGCCCGCAAACCCTCCGCTGACACGTCCACCACCCAATATCCTGAATACGTTCACCTCCTCCAATACTCATCCACCCTCCAAACTGAATATTCAATCTTCAATAACCTAATCTTATTTTTGTTTATCCTCATAAACCTTACTCTTCCTGTACCTTTAAATTTTTCTTCTTTTTGCCACACCCTACCAAATTACAACCACCAATCTCTCTCTGGCAACTTCTCTATACATAATTCTCCCAGATCACAGTGTCGATCCGCAAAGGAGCAGCTGTGACAACTCCCACTTATTGTTTGATTCTTTATCTTTTAACTCCACGCCTCTTTACAAATACCCCACGCATTTACATCTCTTACAACGGCCCATCTATAATTATATTAAACAACACACGGATGACAACACACACCATCCTTGTCTAAGTCCTACTTTTACCTGGAAAAAATTCCCATCTTTCCCTACATACTCTAACATGATCCTATCACATAATTCCTCGTAAAAACTCTTCACTGCTTTCAGTAACCTACCTCCGACACCAAAGCACAATCAACATCTGCCACATAGTCCGCCCCTATCCACCCTGTCACACGCCTATTCCAAATCCAAAAATGCCACAAAGACCTCTTTAGGCCTTATCTAAATACTGTTCAAATTATATAATATTCACTGTAACCACCTTGTCCACACACCCCCTACCTTATCCAAAATCCTACATGTTCATTCTGCTATCCTATTCTCCGTCTTACTCAATAAATCAATCAATATAACGATCTGACCATACACGTTTATCCAAGTATACTCAACAGACTTATCCTCCTAAAATATTGCACTCTCTTTTATTCCCCGTTTGCCCATTAACAAAGGTACCATGCATGCTTCACCTTCCAATCCCTAGTACCTTACCCTCTTCCATACATTTATAAATTAAATGCACCCAAAACGACTCCAAAACTATATCCCCACCTGCTTTTAACATTTCTATCATTATCCCCATCAATCCCGGCTGCCTTAATCCCATTCCCATTTACCTACTGCCTCACGAACTTCCCCGCACACTCACAACAGGCAACTTCCCTCACTCCAACGAATATGTTAAGTTCCTCCCCGCGCATGCCCTATACACCCAAAAACTAAATCACATCTACCCTATCTTCCTCAACATTAAACAATTCCCTCAAAATATTCCCCTTCCCCCACCATCATCCAATACCTCAGACTCACCATTTTAATAACTCACCCCTCCTATTTTAAACTGTGTACAAATCCATTTGATCACTATGCTATCAAAACTAGTTAATCTCACTCCAAAACATTTTCTCCTTATTTTTCAACAAAATTTGTGATGATAACCACTCACCCACACTGTCATTTGCACTCATTTACATTGCATCAACGCACACACTAAACCCCTCTTCTTTTTCACCATATCTCTTCCCACCTAGCATCACTTCTAATTTGTAAAAACTTCTCATGATGCTAACATTTATATCTCCCTTACTAGCTCACTTACATCATCAGTCCACCAATTGCTCCTCTTCCCTCCTGCACCCACTATCCTGTAACCACAAACCTTCTGCTGAACACTCTAACACTACATTTTATAAAAATCCTACCCCATACCTCTTCGAACCCCATTGCCTATTCTTCATAATCCCATCAATCCACCAATACTGCTAATAACTACCCTCCTAACTGCCACCTATTTTTAGTTTTATAACCCATCACCACTCGTCTCCCAGATGCAACTATTCCTCCTTGTATCCCATCTACCCTTTTACTTCTCAGAGTATCTACCCACTAGAAATTTAATCTTATAATATTCTGGTGGCCCCATCTATAAACATGTACATCCTGAAGTCCTACTCAACAGTCCTCTTATCAACCAAAACATAAACCCCAACAAACTACTGACATAACGCGCCCAACCATCCAACATATCTTTGTATACCTTTTTTTAAACCCCTCATATTACTTAAAAATATGTATTACCAATAACCTAAACCCCACCCCCCTGTTCAATACAAAGTGTCAACAAATGTGCACACATAATCATTTACCCCTTGCACCCCAAACTCACCACCCACACCCTCTCAAAAAGATACTTCTTCATTCTCTCTTCTCCACTCTTTTAAGCATTCATTTCCCCAACCACAAATACTACTCAACTTGGTTTCAAAAGGCTCCCCGATACATTCACTTAACATCTCCCAAAATCTCCTCTCTCTCTCCTCTGCATTTCCCACTCTTCTCCAGTATCATACACGCATATTATGGACCCACTTCTCCGCATCCAACCTATACTTTAATTCCACATAAAAATCTTGAATTTACACATTCATATTCTCTTTTACTCCTTCCATACCTGATCATGTTAACTATTACTGGCTACCCCCTCCTTTGCACTAAACCCACTCAATATATACCTCCACCCAATTAATCCTATTTATTTCCCGCCCACATGAAAAACACCTCTCTACCCCCTTCTGCTGATTTAAACTCTAATGGTCCAGGACATCCAACATTTATATCATTCATAACAACAGCAAACCATCTGAATTCTTGTCATCCGCACTACAACCACTCACATTTTAAGTCATCCCATTATTATAAAGTATTTCTTCTTCTCTTTTTTAGTAAATGACAAACATTAAGAAGGGTTACAAGCCCATTGCTCCCGTGCATTAAAGACGCCTCATACAGACACGCATGGCTTACGGAGGAAAGATTCCCATTTCCACTTCCACTTCCCCCCATGGACAATAGAAGAAAAAAAGAAAACAATAGCTAATTAGAGAAAGTGAGAAAAACCAATATTGTAATATAAATATCCATTCAAGAGCGTTCTGTGGAATTTGTGAACAAATTTTAAGTAGGAGTAGCAAGATATCCCTGATATCAAGCGTGTTTAAGAACCAGAAAAAGAAACCAGCAAACCTACCATCATGCAAAACATTTTACAGGTATTATCAGTTTCCCACATCCTATTTCAGGTACTTTATTTCTCCGTGGGTTGTTGCTGTCTACCAACCTACTACATATATAAAATATAAATATATATAAAAAAATATAAGAACAATATATATAAATAAATATATAAAAATATATATATATATTATATATATATAAATATATAAAAGACGTGCCGAATGGGCAGAATTTGCCATCATTTCTTAAATATCAACGTTCATCAATCCAATATCATGACCATTGAAAATAAGAATAAGATTCCAAAATAACTGCCAAAAACATTCGGAACCTAACGAAAAAAAAAATAAATTCACTGTGTTTGTTTATTAAAAAATTACTGAAAACAAAACTAAAAATTATTAAAGTTTTGTTTATGTCTAAAATAAAATAATACATGTTATAATAAGTTAAGTAAGTTTTCTAAGTTACTTTGTGCAAATTAAAAATTTTTTACATGAACATTAATGAAAAAAAAATAACTATAAACGTTATAAGGAGAAAGTATTATTAGAAAGGTCCTAAATAATTAAATGAATTTCTTTGCTAAATGACCAGATATTACTATACTCGGCGTCAACTACATATATAATATATATATAAAAAATCTTATTGTAAATATATATATAATTAAAATATATCTATATTAATATAATATATTGTAAAAAATAAATATAAATAATATATATAAATATATATAAATATAATATAAATGTCAAAAATATAAATATATATATATATATAATAAAATATATATATATATATATATATATATAAATATTATATATATAAATAATATTTATTTAATATAATACAACAAGTTCTGCCTTCCAGCCACCTGATGCAGGGTTACCCAAACAAATGAAGAGAATCCCAAAAATAAAAAACTTTCATACATCATACAACACTTTCACCACACTCAAACAAAACACTGTTTTTGCAGAGGAGATCAGAAATACAACATTTTATAATCATAAACCGTATAAAAAGATACACAACATACACCGCCAAAACTTCCAATATATAAAAATATAAATATAAATAATATAAATATATAAATAAATATATATATAAAATATAAATAAATAATATATAAACAATAAGATAATGATATATATAAATATAACAATATATATATATCTTATAAAAATATAATAAAAATATATATAAATATATAATATAATATATATATAAATATATATAAATATATTTTTAAATATATAAAATTTATATAATTGTATTTATATATCTATATATATATAAATATATATATATTATATAAATATATATATATATATATATATAATATATATTTATATTTCTTTTTATTATCACACCTGGCCTATTCCCACCAAGTCAGGGTGGCCCCGAAAAAAAGAAAAACTTTCACCATCATTTCACGAGGTAGTGGCCAGCAAGAAACCCTCGACACTCGCCTCACTGAACACATTTACGCATGTAGGAACGATAACATTGAACAACGCCTGTGTAACAACACCGAAATTCCACCAAACATCTCATTTATATTCTAAGACGCCCAATTATGATCAAGAAACTAATTTCCGCAAGACGTCAAGTGCCTCGAATCAGCACTTATCTAGTTTCAGTAAAACAATTAAACATAACACGGCCGCTTCACCATCACTGAAGTTCCAGAGCAATAAAACCTCCTAAAACAGTAAACCCACCATCACATAGACTCTCCTGTAATAGCAACACAAATCCACATTACAGAGAGGAACACGAAACAAGCTGCCTCTTTCCAGTCTATATTTGTCCAACCATTTTATGTTACCCAAGTAAAGCTTTTATATCCTATTAACTCATGTAAGAAAAAAATTGCACTACCATATTGTATTACTTTGACACTACTACAACTACACTACTAGACTACTACTACTACTACTACAACCACCTAGTGACATCGAATGTTACCCAAATCACTAGTATTGCCCTCACTCTGAGCCTTTATATACCCTCTGTGGCTCCATGTATTGTTGTAATGGCTTGATAAAGCTCCTGGAGAGCGTAAACGTTTGCCACAATAAAATGTCACAAAAGTTGCACTGTGTCCATTTTCATTACAAATTGTCGGAATTCTACCAACTTTATTACAAGTTAAGAGCTTTTTTGTTGTTTCTGTTGCCTACATCAGCTCATTTATGTCTCTCCTTTCGCTGGAGCCTCTCGGGCAACAGCTCCCTTCTCTTCTCGTTGACTTGCCTGGGAAAACTGTTCTCTTCTCCTCGTGTCATGTAACTTTGATGCGTCTGTTCATAGAGCTTTATTTTAAAGCTATTGATTTCTAACATTAGAGTTTTATGTCGTATTCCACTGTTTATGCTTCACTTCTCGAATCTAACCTCTGGATCGACCTTGTTCTGAGTGGCTCGTACTCCTCTGTCGTATCGGGTTTGAAGTTTTTAATTCAGAATTCATGGAGTTTTTTTTTTTTACAATTGCCGTAATATGTAGACTATTATTATTATAGATCAAAAAAGACTCGCTAAACCACAAGGGCCATACAGCTTCTTCGCTCTTCCCCTCCTTAAATGTAGAAAATTACTGATTGTCCAAGTTAAGTGCTTTTTAGTCCTCCTTCGTTACGCTGGATTCAGAGCTACCATGCTACTTTGTGCAAAATTTTTTTTCTGCTTGATAAGCGGTCGTCTTTAACTGTCGTCTTCATTGGACGTCTTTAATTGCATCACTCTGGTCAGAAGTTTGGTTAGAGACTCTTGTCATTCTCTTTTACGTCACCTCAAAGCGAATTCACTCTCTCTCTTTCACACACACACACACACACACACACACAACACATCCACACACACACACACCCACACGACACACACACACACACAACAAACCACTACACACACACACAACACACACACACAACACACAACACATAATGCTAGTAACAAGCTAAAATTAGTAGAGAATAACCAGAGTAGAGCGAGTTAACAAGCGCTAACTACAACCACAGAACCACACACAGAATCCCACAGCCGAAACATATTAACCCAGTACAAAAGCAACCCTCCTTACCCACAACACTACACAGGAGAATCCCAAAACACCCTGCCCAGGTCCCCCACTTCAACCACTCCAACCCCCAGAATAGTGTTTGTAGAGGAACCTGAAGGTATGGTACACACCAACGCTGATGGAAGATAAGAAATGAGTGGGAGGAGCACAGCACGAAGAAACACAAAGGAATCAAACCAAGATATCAAGATCTCACTAAACCAAGCTCATAGAGATGATACCAGATGTCATCTTTCCAACCGGATATCAAATCAGAGGAAAGACAGAGGAAAAAAAGGGGTTGGAGGAGTGGCACTGCTCATCAAAAACCAATGGGATTTTTTGAATAGTTTTGAGGGAGGAGACAGGAAAATCAAAGTCTACATATTAGGAACACTTCAGATTGGAAGGTCCCAAGTGGTTATTAAGGTGATGTACAAAACCCACCACAGAATATCAGGAGGCTAAGACAAGAATATAATGAGATAACAAAGGCGACGGTTCACACACTGCCTGTAAGTGGCCAAAATGCTCATGTGGGCATGTCAAAGCTAAACTGTGGTTGTGTGTGACTTCAGTCACAAAGAAAATCGACTGGAAAAACCTAGATCCACATGGGGGTGCCCAGTAAATGTAGAGAGCTAAAATGTTAGAGTGGTACAGGAAAAAACATTCATCAGCACGTTAGGGGGACACACCAGAGAGGAAAGGACGAACCAGCAATATCTGCACTAACTCACCTTGAGTGGAAGCAGAGGACAACGCGTGATCACTAAACGCCGAGGGCTAAAGTGATCAGCGTTGGATCTGAGCTTTGAATACATATTAGACTTACAAGTGTAAAGAAGGAGAATGTAAGGGCAGGACTAAATGAGTGGCTAAACTACCAGAAAGGGGACTACACAGTCATGAGAAATTTCCTGCACGAGAATCAGTGGGACAAAGAACTGGCATGAAAATCAGTAAATGAATGATGGAATATGAGACAATACGAAAAGAATCGGAGGGCAGGTCTGCACCCAGGACAACAGAAGTAATGAAAGAGCCAGGAGGAGCCCTTGATACACCGAAAGGTGTAGAGAGGTAAAACCAAGTGTGCAAGAGAATGGAATAAGAATAGAATGCAAAGGAACTCCATGGAAAAAAAAAAAAGAGCCAGAAATGAATAAGTTCAGATAATGCAGGGAAGGCCCCCTACGACAATTATGACCAATGACATAGCAGCGAAAGCCAAGTCCGATCCGAAGTGGTTGTAGAGTCATATCAGGATGAAAACACAGTCAAGGAACAGGCCAATCATGCTGAAGAAGGAAGGAGGAGAGATCACACGAAACGACTGAGAAGTATGTGAGGAGCTCACATGTGATTTACAGGAAAGTATTCACAGGGATGAGAAAGGACTCCAGAAAGACGGAGGGGTGGCGTACATCACAAGTGATGGACACAATACTTACAAAAGAGAAAGAAGGGGTGAAGTGGCTGGCTAAGCGAACTAGTTTACTTCAAAGGCCGATGGGTCCTGATAACATCTCTACCGTAAGTCCCTAAAGATAAGGGAGCAGGGCGCTCCCGTGTGCACTAACAACAATCGTTCAACACACCATAAGAAAAAGGACGACTACCTGAGGTTAGGAAACCAGCAAATTGTAGTCCCAATTTATAAAATAAAAAGACAGACAACCCAACAATAAATACAGATAAAATACGAATGTGCAATACCGTGACTGGAACAATAACACAAATAACCCGCACATAGGAGAGACCTGGACATTTAACAAATTCACACAGATCACTACAAACCCGAGTCGTTGACATGTAGATTATTCAAAGTCATGGATAAGATATCAGAATAGTGGTGGAGCAAAAATAGCTTAATAAAAAACATTCAGCACGGATTCAAGTACGAAGAAATCATTTGTCACGAATCCTACGAAGTAATCTATGACAAGGTGACAACAGATAAGAAAAGAGAGAGAGTCAGGGATAACCAAAGATATAGGGCACTGCAGTCGATCCGAGAATACGTGCCGTAAAGCCAATAGCATGTCCAATGGTACGAGATGAGATGTCAAGTTGGTTCGCCTGGACGAGTTGGGGTTCCACAGGGGTCAGTCCTAGGACCGGAGCTGTTTGTGGTATATGTGGAATGACAAATGACCGGAATGAATACAATCAGAAGTGTCCCTGTCTGCAAACGAAGAGAATTTAATGAGCAGATTTGATCGGAGGAGATCAGGCGGAACTTAAAAAAAGGAACTGGACAACTGCAAGCCTGGACGACCAACTGGCTTCTGAGTTTCACCCCCCTCTAAGTGCAAAGTCCTTGAAATTGGGAAGAGCAAAAAAAGATTGCAGACAAGTACAATTTTACGTATAACTAAAATTATTTAAACCTAGACACTTCCTTGTTATTAAAACATCTCACCATTAATAAGATTATTTAAAATTCTCATTTGTAATCCAAAAGAGATATGAGAAGCCCAGTTTTAGTAACAGGATGAATTGGTCTTCGATTGAATTCTTAACTAATACCTTCTACAAAGCAAAGGCACTGTTTGGTATATAGTAGTGGATTGAGAGGAAACAAACATCCTCGAGACAGTATTCAGGCTATAAAACGTTGAGTAGTTTAAAAATAGGTTAGATAAATACATGCGTGGGTGTGGGCGGTGTGGATGGAACCGACCTAAGCTTGTGCTCTGGTCTGGTGCCGTTCTCCTTCCTTGAATGGAGGTGACCAGAACTGGGTTGGTCATTGGGCTAATCCTGGGGAGGTCATTGTGCTAATCCGGGGAAGGGGTGTCGCTGGACCTTCTCTCGCATGGGTCAGTATCCTTTAGCATTGTTCCTTCTTTCTTAATGTTCCTTAAAAAAAAACAGGTAATATTCAGAGGAGGATTAACAAGTTGACTTCTAGCATTCTCATGGAAGACGTCTTTGCTAATAGATGTGCATTTTTGTACCACATAGATCTTGTATATAAATTTATTCGGAGGTCATATCCAAGAAATTATAAATAAAATAATCGTGATGTATTTGGAAGGAGCTCACGTGTGTGAGAAAAACTTGGTGGGCTGTCAGTGGCAATTTGCTAATTAATTTGATAAATTGCCTAGAATATGACTTTCAATTACAGGCATTTGTTTCGGACGACTTGATTTCGGAACACTTTTGGTGTAAATTCTTCTTCTTTCTGGTTACTTTTGTCACTTTAAGGCATTACAACGGATATTCCAGGATAAATCTCACAACGCTCCATGCTCCAAATATTCATTCCATCCAAGCTTTTCGTCTGAGATATGATCAAGCAGGTGTGCGTGCGAAGTCACCTAAAATTTGTTGAAGAAGCTTAATATCGCCTTGAAATCTATAATACAAAAAAGGTCTGTGTAATAAATTCAAAGATAGGTCCTTCCAATTCGAGATTTTCTGGATCCAGAAAATTTAATCAAAATCTAGAACAGCAACGAAGTTATTTATATTTTTTTACACAAATTCTACGCCAATCAAAGCGCATACTACCCACCCCCCCCGTGAAGCCACCCACAACAGTAACTCTAACAAATACTACTAATTACGATGGAACGAACAACCGGAATAAGAAACATGCCAAGGTGACCCACCCTTGAAGTTGATCGTAAGCTAACTATGTGTTGAGTATGAGATGCAATTGTCAACACGGAGACCACGGGACCACCTCTATGGGAAGATAAATACAGAGGCGGAAAGTTTTTAAAATTCAGTATTCATTAGCTTTCATACAGAAATCTAACACCTACGTGCCTGTATAAAATAATATCTCTATAATGTTCATAATAAAAATTAGATTTTCGAGAACATTTATATATTGTTAAAAAGGATGATAAATTTTTAAAACGTGGATTTCAAACGACGTCCTCTAAATCTGTGAACGAGTTGAGTTGCTGAGTAATGTGTACGAGTGGTTGTTGCAAATTAGCTCAATAAATGTCCTAGTTTTTTCTACAGGGTCCATATTAAAATGACAACTAAAATTCGTAAAGTTATTTTGTTTCACAAACAATCTTGTAGAAAGTACAAATTATGAAAGATTTATCAACAACACTGATGAATTTGGGTACAAAATTCGGGTAGTTAGCAAATCATTTTCTTAAAGCAGAAAAGGCAACAGAATGATGAACTGCCTTTGCATACCATTCAGGGAAGCATTCAATAAGAACATATAATAAAGGTTTGGACCGAGAACACCTTCCTGTGGGTAAGGAGGGGGCGAGGGTTTTCTAATTCCAAAGTATTAAGTTACACTGCACCCATTTCTCTAGATTGTAAGAAACAACACAGGAATTCTTTTGGATAGACATCATTTGATCCAACGGAAGAAGATACCCGTCCTACTTCTATTATCTGGCAGGTTCATTAATGGCAACATGTCGGTTAACTATATTAAATAGTATCTTTGAAGTATAGAAGGTAGTAAATGAGGTGACCCAGTATATAAGGATGAAGAATTGTGGATGTGAAATGACGCACATAGTTCCCAGAATAAAACCATGGGACTCAGACAGAATTAATTTCATTTTCAAGACAATATAAAGACTCACAGCTCTCAAATATAATACAACAGATAATTAAGAGATTATAAGGCAGAACGCATTATATTCACTGCGTTTTAGGGACTTCTACTGTCCGCAAAACTCACGTGTATAATTCAAAAGTATAAATTTCCTGATACTTAGCAGAGTACCCTCCTACCTAGGAAAAAATGTCATTGCTTTAAGTTTCTGCCATCGTCGTTTTCAAATACAGTAAAAGGAATAATTCAATCATCTTCCTTGGGGAGCTTAAACGTAAACCAGCTCTCTGTGGTATCCCTAAACTAACTTACATTTTAATTTGTCTTGTGACAATGACAATAAGTAATAACAAAAATTAGTAGATAAGCATTGACTAACTTTATCAACTGTGTTGGAGAAATGGAAAACAGGACAAAACATTTACTAATTTTGCTAACCCCTAAATTCCATATAAATATAGATATATATATATATATATAAATATATATATATATAATATATAAATATATATATAAATATATATATGAGTTGCCTATACTTGGATAGTAGGTAGTCATGAGAAAAAGTACAATCATAAAAAAGTACGAATGTCATAAGGCGGTCACATCAGTAAAAAAAGAAAGAATAAAAAAACCAGTACAGAATAAAGTGCTCCCCGTAAATAAGAGAAAGGTTTAAGGTCGCCCACAATCAACACATCGATATTATTAATTTAAAAATAAGAATAATTTTCTTAATATTAAATTTAAGAAAATTGTGAACTTATTCATATTTTTAAATTACAATAAACGAAATTTTGACTTATATGATCACACGGTGGAAGGTCCTGTAATTAAAACCTCAGCAGAACTGCAAATACCTCTTAAATTCCTTATAAAAATCATAGATCCCAACATAAATCTTCACACCATGATCAGACGTCCTCAGATTTTCCTAATTTGAGTAGCAGCTGAAGAAACAAATTGAATATAAGTGGCTGCAAAAAATGAATATATTGAGTTATTAGACCTATAAATCTAATTTGTGAGAGAGATCTTACATGGACTCTTCACATTTTTGGAGAACTATTTGCTCTCTTTCTGTGGATTTTTTTTGGAAGAATTGTAATACTACTGGGTAATCCCATGTTCCTCACCACTGTTATCATCGACGGGATAATAAAAATATTACAGTAATCTAATCATCAGTGAGTGTTAAGTGAATCAGGTCCACAAAATGGCAATTCTCTCACAGCCTTGATACAGTAGATGCGTCAGCTTTATTCATTAAGTTAAAAATCAATATACTCCCCACAACTATTATATTAATGAACATCCTTTGATATGCCCCCCCAGTAAAATAAATTCCACCTGTAAATAACACTAATCCATCTTTTTGTGAACTAAGATACATTACAGAGGATTACATGAAAGAATATATATTTAAGTCTCATAACAATTGTTACACCTCTTAAACAAAACACATCCAATTAAAATAATAAAAAAAGGCAATAAAAAAAAATAAGTTATACCTGATTCATAAATGTTGAAGGAGATCATTCTTTATTTTTCTCCTCTGCAACGAATTACTACGATCTTATCATTACTGGGGAAAGGAATCCTCGTCCAAGCACGGAATATTAACGCTTAACGCTTGTATGATTGTTCCGTGACATAACTTTTATAACATACGAGCAAATATAATTTTAATTATTAGAGTTGCTTGCGAAAATTCCTCATAAGAACTTTAGAAATAACAAATTACATTGATGATAAATAACCAAAAATTCTCCTTTAGTCTGACATAAGAAAGCTTGGAAAGGGTTAACAGAATTACACTCACTCTGATTTAAAAATTTTAACCCCTTTCAGTTTACCCTATCCAGACTTAAATATTATTCCATTAGAATCCCATCAAAGAGTGACACATGACAAAGAACTGGTCACAAAGAAAGAGGAAATAGGTTGATACTTGAGGCAAAAATAAATTCTTGAATTAAAAAAAAAGCGAGAGACGTGTATATTAAAGTTGACCATGAGACCGTAGGGTCATCTATGTACGAATTCCAGTCCACTGTAAGATGGTTGTTAGCTTTTACATTTTTGGGTTCTTAAAAGTTGAACAACCACTTCCTAACTCTATCCGATTCGGATCATGGATATGGACAGAATTACTTGATAGTACAAGGAAATAAAAGAGGCATCAAATAGGTCATCGCATTACAGTCAAATGCTTTGTCACCATCTTCAAACATTTTCAACTCAGTTACTTACTTGAAAAATATTCATTTACAAGGCACAGTATTGCTATAAAGACGTTTCCACGTGGTTTCCAGGGCTGCCCAGCATCAGTGCCGCTCGCTGCATTAATGGCCAGAATACCTAAGAATAAACCTGCCTTAATGTTAAGGAATTCTGATGTCACAGAAAATCCTATATCCATAATTTGCCATGAAGAAAAATTCTTCCACGTTCACTTTTCCTGGTTATTTCAATCAGAAAATGCAGGAAGCTCTCTTCATGTTTAACTGATTTACATCAGAGGGCAACTTTCCCAACTCTAACCTGGAGGGAGCTTTACCAAGTTCATTTTCCCTATTTTTTGTGGCAAAAGATTATTTTAAATAACGCGAAAACGCTTCCCATTTTTATGTTTAAGACATGAAGTATCCGAAGGCAGACACATGAAGCAACAAAGAATGAAACTTTTTTATGAAAAATATAAAACCTAAAGGATTTTAATCCCAGCTACCCTTGGTGTGCAAACTTTTCCAGAAACTTTTCTGTGAGTCAAAGGTTGTCAATTTAAAAAATGGTCATAAAGATAATTGGTGAATGTGGAAATAACATAATAATTATCGGTACATTTGGTAATTATTTTTGTTGTGTAATTAAAATAGTAAAAAATAACATTTTACACTTTTTGAAAACAAAATCATTACATTTGAAGAATTTTAAAATAATAAAGCAAACGTAATCAATTTCTAAGCACTGAGATACACACACAATGTACACACACACACACACACACACACACAACACAACACACACACCCCCAAGCACACACACACACACACACAAACTCCCAACACACAAACACACAAACACACACAAACGACACACAACACACACACACAACCGTGAAACCGTTAGGCCCCAATTGGAGGATGCGGCACATTAGGAACCCACAACCTAGCCAAAGCACGTGAAGAATAAACTAGAGCAAGTGTGCAAAGGTTTGTCAACAAGACAGTCCCAAGAGCTAAAAGTGTATGTTCCTACGAGTGAGAGTGTTAAGTGAAAATCAAAAACCTTACTACACTGGAGGACAGGAGAGATAGTGGGGTACATGGATAACGACATACAAAATACTGAGAGGAAATAGACGAAGGTGGACAAAGACAGGATGTACCAGAGATTGGACACAGTAACAAGGGGACACAGTTGAAGCTGAAGACCCAAGATGAATCACAGGGATGTTAGAAGTATTCTTCAGCCACAGAGTAGTCATTAAGTGGAATAGTTTGGGAAGCGGAATGTAGTGGAGGCATGATCCGAATACATATCTTTAATCAGAGGTATATAAAGCTCACGGCCATTGACAGTGACCTAGTAGCGAAACGACGCAGTGAATAGGCGGGTGCCAGGAGCTACTGACTCGAACCCCCGCAAACCTCCAACTAGGTGAGTACAACTAGGTGAGTACACACACACACACACACACACACACACACACACACACACACATTAATATATTATAATATATATATATATATATATATATATATATTATTAAAAATATCTATAATTATAAGTATTAATATATATATGTATATATAATATATATTATAATATATAATTATATATAAATATATATATATTGTATATTATATATGAATAAAAAATAAATATATAACAAATAAACTATAAAAATAACATAAACCTATATATATAAATATATAAAATACACAAATATATATATATATATGCAATATATATAATATAAATCTATATAAAAATATAAATATAGATATGACAGCCGCAAAGGCAGAACTTGCCATCTTGGCATAAATAGCAACGCTCATTCTTTGCCATACAGGACAAGTGAAAATTTAGTGAATTCAATAAATTCTCCAAAATCTTCCGAACCTTAACTAAAAAAACAAAATATTCCTGTGATTGTTTAGAATTAAATAATTGAAAAACAACTCTAAAATATTAATTAGAAGTTGGGTTATGTCTAAAATAAATTGCACTAGTTATAAAAGGTAATGTAAGTTATCTAAAGTTACCTATTGTAGCAAAATAAAAAATTTTTACAACCAACATTAATGACAAAAATATACTTTATCGTATAAGAGAAAATTATTAGAAATGTCCATAATTTAAATGATTTTCTTGCTTTAAATATACCAGTTTTTAACATATCGCACGACATAAATCTATATAAATATAAAATATATCAATATAATATAAATATATAAATATATCATTCTATATATATATAAATAAATATCGTGCCTGATAGGCAGAATTAGCAGAGCTTGGCTTAAATATGCAAACGTTCAATCTAACATGCCATATATGACAAGTGAAAATTTTTGTGTATGGAAAGAATTTATCGCACATAAATCATACTTAACCTAACGAAAAAAATATATTCTCACTTGTTTTTTTATTATTAAATTACAGTAAACAAATCTAAAATATATTTAGTTGGGTTAGGCTAAAATAAATTGTTTCTTGTTATAATAAGTATATGTAAGTTTCTAGATTCTTTTGGGTGCAAAAATTAAAGAAGTGTTACATTTAAGCATAAATGAAAAAAAATATGTCCTTTAACGTATAAGAGAAAATTTTGAAAGGTCTTAAATTAAAATGAGTTATTGATAATTGACCCATTTTTTTTTACATATCCGGCACGACATGTAAATATATATAATATATATAAATATAAATATACATTTTATATTTTATTTTATTACACAACTGGCCGATTCCCACCAAGTCAGTGTTGTCCCGAAAAAAGAAAACTAACGACCAACATTCACTCCATCACAGACCTTGCCAGAAGGGTGCTTTACACTACAGTTTTTAAACTGCAACCTTAACACCTCCCACCTTCATAGTGCAGGCCACTGTACATCCCATCTCCAGGACTTCAATTCCGTCCTGCCGGTTTCCCTGAATCCCTCATAAATTTTACTTTGCTCACTACTCCCACAGCACTACAAGTAATATAAAAACCATTTGACACCATACAGGGGTCCTAACAAACACTGGCTTTCAACGCATGCCAAGGGGCTGTAAGTCCAAGCCCCTACGCACACAAACTCCTTATAAATTAAACCCCCTCCTCTCCAACCTTTCCTAGGCCGTACACCCTACCCAGCCTTCTTCCACTACAACTATCACTCTTGAATTCAATCATGTATCGCTCCATTCTCTCTACATGCCGAACCACCTCAACAAAACACCATCTCATGCCCTGTGTACAAAAAAAAAAAAAAAAAAAAAAAAAAAAAAAGAAAAATAAAATACACAATACCACAAAAACATTTTTGGTAATCCCGAACCTCCTCCTAACTTCCAAACTACGTAATTCTCAGCATTATATTCACACCACACACATTGCCCACAGTACATGACATCCTCTCCCACTGCCTCCAGCCTTTTCCCTCGCGCAACATTCGATCACCCACGCTTCACACCCATAAAGAGCGTTTGGTAAAAACTGATACTCTTCATACTATTCCCCTCTTTGCCTCCAGGACAAAGTTCTTTGTCTCCACAGGACACCTAAGTGCAAACCACTTTCACCTTCTTTTTCCCCCTCATCAATTCTATGATTCCACCTCATCTTTCATAGCCCGCAAACCCTCCGCTGACACGTCCACCACCCAATATCCTGAATACGTTCACCTCCTCCAATACTCATCCACCCTCCAAACTGAATATTCAATCTTCAATAACCTAATCTTATTTTTGTTTATCCTCATAAACCTTACTCTTCCTGTACCTTTAAATTTTTCTTCTTTTTGCCACACCCTACCAAATTACAACCACCAATCTCTCTCTGGCAACTTCTCTATACATAATTCTCCCAGATCACAGTGTCGATCCGCAAAGGAGCAGCTGTGACAACTCCCACTTATTGTTTGATTCTTTATCTTTTAACTCCACGCCTCTTTACAAATACCCCACGCATTTACATCTCTTACAACGGCCCATCTATAATTATATTAAACAACACACGGATGACAACACACACCATCCTTGTCTAAGTCCTACTTTTACCTGGAAAAAATTCCCATCTTTCCCTACATACTCTAACATGATCCTATCACATAATTCCTCGTAAAAACTCTTCACTGCTTTCAGTAACCTACCTCCGACACCAAAGCACAATCAACATCTGCCACATAGTCCGCCCCTATCCACCCTGTCACACGCCTATTCCAAATCCAAAAATGCCACAAAGACCTCTTTAGGCCTTATCTAAATACTGTTCAAATTATATAATATTCACTGTAACCACCTTGTCCACACACCCCCTACCTTATCCAAAATCCTACATGTTCATTCTGCTATCCTATTCTCCGTCTTACTCAATAAATCAATCAATATAACGATCTGACCATACACGTTTATCCAAGTATACTCAACAGACTTATCCTCCTAAAATATTGCACTCTCTTTTATTCCCCGTTTGCCCATTAACAAAGGTACCATGCATGCTTCACCTTCCAATCCCTAGTACCTTACCCTCTTCCATACATTTATAAATTAAATGCACCCAAAACGACTCCAAAACTATATCCCCACCTGCTTTTAACATTTCTATCATTATCCCCATCAATCCCGGCTGCCTTAATCCCATTCCCATTTACCTACTGCCTCACGAACTTCCCCGCACACTCACAACAGGCAACTTCCCTCACTCCAACGAATATGTTAAGTTCCTCCCCGCGCATGCCCTATACACCCAAAAACTAAATCACATCTACCCTATCTTCCTCAACATTAAACAATTCCCTCAAAATATTCCCCTTCCCCCACCATCATCCAATACCTCAGACTCACCATTTTAATAACTCACCCCTCCTATTTTAAACTGTGTACAAATCCATTTGATCACTATGCTATCAAAACTAGTTAATCTCACTCCCCATTACTCAGCAACTCAACTCGTTCACAAGATCTTAAGCGTCGTTTGAAATCCACGTTTATAAATTTATCCTCCATTTTAAAAATAATTACTAGAAATCTAATATTTATTGAACATAATAGAGAATATTTTACACGGGCACGTAGGTGTAATTACTGTATGAGCAAATGAATACTGAAAAAAAACTTCCCCCTCGCCCCATTACATCCCAAAGGTGTCCCGGGGCTCGTTTGACAATGCACTAACTCACACATATATAGCTCGATCCCCTTAAAAGGGTGGACCCTTGGCATGTTTCCTTATACCTGTTGTCTCGTTCACCTCGAATTAGTAGGTATTTTAAAATTTAGTCAACTTTGTGGGTGGCATCCGGGGGTGGTAGTATCCCTTAGATGGGGTAAAATTTTGTGTAAAAATTAAAACAATTTCGTTACTGTTCTAGATTTGTTAAGTTTCTGGACCCAATATCTCAAATTTGGAAGATCCTATTTTTGAATTTATTAAATTTCAAGGCAGATTTAATTTCTTCAACAGAATTTAGGGCTTTCGCCGCACACCTGTTTGCTCATATCTGAACAAAAGTTTGGAGGAATGAATATTTGGGCAGGGGCGATGAAATTATCCTGGAATACCGGGTACTGCAAAATGAAAGTATCCAAAAGAATTACACCAAAGTGTCCAAAATAAAGTCGTCGAAACAAATCTGTAATTGAAGTCAATATTCTCAGCAAATTTATCAAATTTATTAGCAAATTTGCAGGGGCAGCCCACCAAAGTTTTCTCAACACACGTGACACCTTTCCAAATACATCACGATAACTGGAAATGACCCCGAATAAATTAATACAAGATCTATGTGGTACAAAATGCCACATTTTTAGCATAGATCTACCAGAGAATGCTAAAGGTCAACTTGTTAATCCTCCTCTGAAATCAACCCTGTTTTTTTTTAAAACATAAGAACATAAGAAAGAAGGAACACTGCAACACCTACTGACCCACGGAGCGGGTCCATGCCCCCCCCCTGGGATTACCCCAATGACCTCCCCAGGTTTGCCCAATGACCCACACAGCCCTGGTCACCTCCAAAAAGGGAAAGGAGCAGGGCACCAGACCCAGGCACCAAACTAGTCGGGTCCAACTCACCCCCACCCACACCCACTCATGTATTTATCAACCTATTTTTAAAACTACACAACTTTTTAGCCGAATAACTGTACCGGAGTTTTTTTTTCATCATCCACAACTTATTACCAAAACCATTGCTTTGCTTTGTAACAGGTCATTAGTAAAATTAAAATCAAAACCCAAATTACCTGTACTAAACTGGGCTCCAATCGTTTTTTGATTAAAAATGAATAAATTTAAAAAATAAACTTTTAAAGGGGTTTGAAAAGTTTAAAAACAAGAAAGTGTCTGGGTTTTTAATAATTTTAGTTAAACAAAAATTGTACCTGTCGCAATCTCCTTTGCCCTTTCCCCAAATCTTCATGACTTTGCGTTTAGAGGGGGTTGAATCCAAACCATTGCTAGACCAGGTTTGCAGCTTGTCCGGGTTTTCCTTTGAGTTCCGCTGACCTCCTCCGATCAAATTCTGCTCATTAACTTTTTTTCTACTTTCAGGCAGGACACTTCTGATTGTATTTCCTTCCGTCATGTCATTCACATATACCACAAACACACCGGTCCTGGACTGACCCCTTGGAACCCCACTTTCACAGGGGCCCCTCTGACATCTCCCCTACCATACTAGTTCAAAAGTCACGTATTCTCGACGACTGCATGCCCCCATCTTTATCCTGCCTTCTCCTTTTCTTACGTTGTCACCTTGTCATAGAACTTCAGTAGGATTGTGACAAAGGGTTTTTTCGTCATTAAATCCGTGAGGGTGTTATTAACTATTTCCACCACCCTTTTGAAATCTTCTCCAAGACTTTTTCATACTATACATAAGGACTCTGGTTTTTATGATCTGTGTACTTTTTAAAAGGTCCGGGCCTCCTATTGCGGGTTATTTGGTATTGTTCCAGTCACGTATTGTACATTCTTATGTTTATCTGTAGTTTAATGTTGGGTTCTACTTTTTTTTTAAAAAATTGGGACTTTCACTTTCTGTTTTCCATACCTCAGGTAGTCGTCCTGTTTTCTATGGATGGTTGAAATTGTTGTTAGTGGGGACACGGAGCGCCTCGCTCCCTCTCTTTTGGACTTATGGGGAGATGTTATCAGGCCCCCTCGGGCCCTTTTAAGTAACTGTTTGCTTAGCAGCCACTTCACCCCCCTTTTCCTCATTTGTAAATTTGTGCCATCACTTGTGATGTACCCCCCCCCTCCGTCTTTCGGATCCTTTTTCCACGGAAACTTCTTTAAATCACATGTTTTAGCTCCCACATACTTCTCAGTCGTTTTTGTTGATCTCTCCCCCCTTCCTTCTTTAGCCTGATTGCCTATCCTTGACTGTTTTTTCCTCCTGATATACTCTACAACCACTTCGGGGGAAACTTGGCTTTCGCTCCTTGTCATTGTCATATTGTCGTTGGGCCCCCCTGCATATCAAACATTTTCTTTCTGCTTTTTTTTTTTTTCCCCGGGGCCCTTTTGCCTTCTTTTAACCTCTCTAAAACCCTTTCTAATAAAGGGGCTCCTCGGGCCCTTTTCTCATTATTTCTTTTCCCTTTGGGGGGCAAAAACCACCCTCCGTTTTCTTTTCAATTGTCACTATGCCATCATTTTTTTACTGTTTTTCCTGCCTTTCTTGTCCCATGAATCTCGTGCGGAAATTTTTCTCATGCCTGTTAGCCCCCTTCTTGATTTAGCCTCATTCGCCCCTTTCCTTCCCTCTTTCCACTTGTAAGTCTAATATGTATTCAAAGCTCAGATCCACGTGATCACTAGCCCTGGGCGTTGGGATCACGCATGTCCCTGCATTACTCAAGGTGAGTAGGCAATATTGCGGGTTCGTCCTTTCCCTCTCTGGTAGTGCCCTAACGTCGATGCTGACATTTTCCAGTACCCCTCTAACTTTTAGCTCTCTACTTTTCTGGGCCCCCCCAGGGGGCTCGGGTTTTCCCAGTCGATTTTTTTTGTGCTAAATCACCACAACCAGTAGTTTGCCCTGCCCACTGAGCAATTCGGCCACTTCAGGCGTGTGTGAACCTCGCATTTTTACCTCATTATATTCTTGTCTTAGCCTCCTGCTTTTCTGTGGGGGGTTGACATCCCCTTTAATAACCACCTTGGGCCCTTTCCATCTAAAGTGTTCCTAATAGTACCCTTTGATTCTCCTGTTCCTCCCCCAACACTCAAAATCCCATTGGGTTTTGATGAGCAGTGCCACCCCCACCCCCTTTTTCCCTCTGTCTTTCCTCAGATTTGATACCCGGGTTGGAAAGAGATACTGTTATCATTCCTAGAGCTTGGTTCTGTGAGAGCTATGATATCGGGTGATGCCTTTGTGATTTTTTTCGTACTGCCCCTCCCACCATTTTTTATTCCATCAGCTTTTGGTGTGTACCATACCTTAAGTTTCCTCTCCAACACACTTTTCTGGGAGGGAGCGGGTTGAGTGGGGGACCGGGCAGGGTTTATGGTTCTACTGTGAGTGTTGTGGGTTGGAGTTGCTTGTGCGGGGATAATATGTATGGCTGGGGGTTTCTGAGGTGGTTCTGGGGGTTTTTGCGCTTTTTAAAACTCCGCCTACTCTGGTTCTTCCTACAAATTTTTAGCCTTGTTTCTAGCATTATGTACCCCCTATTTGACTCACCTATTGAGGTTGCGGGGGTCGAGCCCAACTCCTGGCCCCGCCTCTTCACTGGTCGCTACTAGGTCACCTCCCTAAACCCAGAGTTTTAACGTACTTCGCTTAAAGAGTATGGATCCGCCTCCACACATCGCCCCCCGAACATTCCACTTTCCTGACTACTCTGTGGCTGAAGAAATACTTCCTAACATCCCTTTGATCCCTGTGTTTTCAGTTTCCAACTTTCCCCGTGTTCTGTGTCCAGTCTCTAAAACATCGGTCTTTGTCCCCCTTTGTCAATTCCTCTCATTTTTTGTAAGTCGTTATCAGTCCCCCCTATCTCTCCTGTCCTCCAGTGTCGTCAGGTTGTTTTTCCCTTAACCCTCCTCATGGGGCATACCTCTAACCGGGACTAGTCTTTTTGCAAACCTTTGCACTTTCTCTAGTTTCTTAATGTTTGGGCTGGGGGTGGGTTTCCAAACGGTGCCGCATACCCAATAAGGCCTAACGTACACGGTGTACAGGGTCCTGAACGATTCCTTATTAAGATGTGGGAATGCTGTTCTAGGTTTGCCAGGCGCCCAATGCGCAGCAGTTATTTGGTTGATTGCGCTTCGGGAGTGTGCCGGGGTTTTATACTCACCCCAAGATCTTTTTCCCTTGAGTGATTTTTGTAGTCTCTGGCCCCCTAGACTGTACTCCGTCTGCGGTTTTCTTTCCCTTCCCCAATCCTCATGACTTTGCATTTGGTGGGATTGAACTCCAGGAGCCATTGCTGGCCGGGGCGCAGCCTGCCAGATCCCTTTGTAGTTCTGCCTGGTCTTTCGTCGACTGAACTCTTCTCATCAACTTCACCATCTCCAAACGGGGACCCCGGAGTTCTTTCCCTTTCCGTCACGTCTTCACAAATCCCAGAAACAGCACGGTCCTAGGACTGACCCCTGGGGGCCCCCCCCCGCTGGTCCAGGTGCCCACTCTGACACCCGCCCGTACCAAAAATCGCTGCTGTCTTCCTGAAAAGTATTCCCTGATCCACTGCAGTGCCTTCCCTGTTACCCCCTGCGGGGTCCTCCTTTTTTGCCTAATCTCTTGTGTGGTACTGTTCAAACGCCTTCTTGCACCAAAAAATGCAATCCACCCACCCCTCTCTCTCACAGGTTTCCCGTCTCTAAAACCAGTTGTCTGCTGGGGGGATGAGACTTCCTTTCAGATGTTCCCCCATTTTTCTCCTGACAATTTTTTCCATGTTTTTGCATGCATACATGTCATGACACTGGTCTGAGTTTAGGCTTCATGTCTTCCCCTTTTTTAAAATTGGGACCACTTTTTCTGTTTTCCCCCTCCCACAGGCAATCTCCCTGTTTCGATAGATGTATTGAATATTGTTGTTGGGGGTACACATAGCGCCTCTGTCCCTCTTCAGGACCCTTTTAGAGATTTATCTGGCCCCATGCCTTTGGGGGTATCTAGCTACTCAAAGCCTCTTCACTTCTTCCTCGGTTGTGTGTACTGTTCCACACAGTGGTTACCCCACCTCTCTGTCTTTCGGACCCCTTCTGTCTCCTCTGTGAACATTTCTTTGAATCCTTTGTTAGTTCCCTCACATACTTCAGGTCTTTTTCTTGTTGTCTTCCCCTCCTTCCTTACCTGATTACCTGGTCCTTGACGGTTGTTTTTTCCTGATGTGGCTGTATAACAGCTTTGGGTCAGATTTGCTTTTGCTGCTATGTCTTTTTTCATTTTGACCTGGGCCTCCCTTCTTATCTGTCATATTCTTTTCTGGCTTTACGCTGCTCCCCTTTATTTCCTGGGTCCTTTGCCTTCATATTTTTTCCCCCATTCCCTAGCACACTTGGTTTTTTTTCCCTCCTTGCATCTTTGGGTGAACCATGGGCTCATCCGGCTTTTTCTTTATTCCTTTTCCCCTTTGGGGTATAAACCTCTCCTCAGCCTCCTTCACATTGTTTCTACAATTTTCCACATCTCATTAACTGCTTCCCTCCATTCTTTGCCTACTGAGCCCTTTCAGGAATTTCCCTCATTCCTGTGTATCCCTTTCCTGTTTTTTTGGTTTCATTTGTCCGGGCCTTCCTGTTTCCCCCCCCCCACTTGACTCTACTGTGTATTCAAGTCAAACCACATATCGCTGGCCCCAAAGGGGGTCTTTCATAGTGATGCCCTAAATACTGCACTCCAAGGTGAATACTAGTCCAGTCTTGCGGGTTAAAATCCTCTCCCCCCCCTGTATGTCCCTTAGTTTGGGTACAGAATTTTCCAATACCACCTCCATCATCTTACCCCTCCATGTATTTTTGGCCCCCATGTGCCCCAAGTTCTCCCAGTCGATCTCCTTGGGTTAAAGCACCCATGACCCAAGTTATCGTTCCTACATGCTAGTGTCGAGGTTTTTCTTGCTTTTTCACCTACGAAACTTGTCACAGCCTCCACGGGGATAGTGAAACTCCTGTGTTGACTTTTTCGGGTGCTTGGTTTTTGTCCTGGTTAGATCCTTTATTGACTAACACCAAGTCGCCATCGCTTCTAGCACTTCAAAAAAGGGATCTAACCGGACAAAATCCAAGCACAAGAACCAGCAAACGCAGGTTTTTACACTATACCCTTGGGAGGCTGGACAAGATTTACGTGGGTGAAATAGCAAAAACCTTTCGACACCGCCTAAATGAACACATTTACGCATGTAGGAACGATAACTTGAACAACCCTGTGTAAAACACCAAAATTCCCCCAATCATCTCATAAAATTCAGAGACGCCCAATTAGTGACAAAGAAACAAATTTCCGCAGACCCAAGTGCCTCAAATCAGCACGGGTCGCTTTTTCGAATAAAATTTAAAAAAAAAAAGGGCAGCTTCCCATCTCTGAAGTCTTACAAAATCCTCCTAAAAACGTAAACCCTGCCATCACATATCTCCCTGTTAACTACACAAGCACTTTACGGGAAGTGAACACTGAAGGGGGTGCCTCTTTCCAGTTATATTTGTCCAACCTTTTTTTTGGGGTTTTACCCAAGTAATAGCTTTTATATCCTTTTACTCATGTACAATTAATTGCTCTACCTTATTGTATTACACTACAACGTTTGCCCAACTACTACACTACTACCACCACTAGGGGGGAACATCTAAGGGTACCTCACATATTGCACCTCACTCTGACCTTCATAACCCCTGTGTCCATGTATGTTTGTAATGGTTTTTGATAAAGCCCGGAAGCGAAACGTTGCCAAGTAAAATGTCACATTGTTGCCTTTTTCCTTTTACATACAGCTCTTAACTTTCAATAAAATTGGGAATCCTTAACCTGAAAATAGCTTGCAAAAACCTGGGGACCTTTAAACCCAAACCCTTTGTCAAACCCTGTTATAAAAAAAAAGAGAAGAACACCCTTTGGTTTGGCTTCGTTGTGAACGCTGCTACGCAAGTACAAAACATTGCGAAGATAAAAACATCCCACCACCTATAACAGGGAAATTTCACAGGCAACCCGTAGGCATATGGGGGGGACGTTAAAAGTGGGCCATTGCAAAAGGGGGGTGACACTAAAAGAAAGCTAGCATTAGGTAGGGTGGCCCAAAAATGGGGTCCCCGGTCAAGGGCAGACAAGGTTATCTCCTGTGAAATTATTCCCCCTCTAAATCGACATAGGGGGCCACCTCTACAGAGTCAAAGAAGGCGGGCCTCTTTTTGCAAAAAAATTTGCTACCAAAATGCAAGTTCCCCGATCCACAAGGGGCCTCCTTGCTAGCTGCAAGAACGTGTCAAAAATGCAGTGGGGGACAACAAAAGGGAGGAGGAGGTGCATTTCCTTCTTAAATCGCTTGACTAAGAAAAAAACTGGGGCCCAGACAAGTTTAGCCCAAGATTGCTGAAAGATTTTCAGACCAGTACAGCACCTCTAACTCGCATCTTCAGACTGCCTAGTACGTGTAAATCTCTCCATGGGAAAATGGGAAATGTATCCCTGTTCACAAAAAAAAGAGCAAGCAGAAATCAGCACCTAAAGACCATGTCACTTCGTCAATCACTGGTAAGATCCTTTACTACCACGCCAACTTTGTGATCGCATATGGCTTCAGGAAAGGGTTTCTCTGCTGCTGATCTGTTTTAAACCTCTCCACTAAGTGGCACCATCACTGGGGAATCCCAAAAAAAAGCTTGCGTAGCACGGACATTTCGGGGCTTTCGACCGGTGTGGCACCAGGGCCTCTTAGCAAAACTTCAACACTGGGACTGCAGGCTCACGCTATGTCTCCTATGATTACCTTTTGGTAATCCTAAGTGTAGTTCTAAAGAACGGAATCACAAGACAAACTATTGGAGCAAGTGTTCCACAAAAGGAACGTGCTGGGGCCATTGTTATGGAATGTCTACTTCAACGACCTTCTTCATCTCACCCAAATCACATGCATATGCAGACGACGTAAAAGACATTCACTTTTCCCAAAAGAAGAAATGCCAGCTGCCTAAGCACATCACCCGCTGAGAACTATATCAGCTTGGGGGAAATAGTGGGAAGTAACTTTCACCTAGAAAAAGAAAAGGTGTGGGCCAGGCACCATGATGGAAATCGAGTAGCTCCACTTTCTTTTTTTGCCTGCCCCCCCTCTCTGCGACGCTAACAGAGTAGAGAACAGACAAGACTCTCATCTCCGCCGGACCCATCCTGGGTGATCTGCATTTCACAAAGCCTTTAACACAGGAGGAATTGGGGGGCTTTCTGTTATGTACAAGGCCAAATTTTCAATACCCACTTGGATCCACTTCGAGGACAGCGTGAAACAAACTTTATGCCCCAAGACGGGGAGAAAGCAGCAACTTCACCTGGGGTACCCTTTTCCAGAACATCACTCCTCTGAGATCCTAATACCCATAATGACCAGTATGGAACACATTCGACAATAATGATTCAAAGAGATAAAGTCAGTTGATCAAAAGAAAAAAGCGGCCCACAATGGCTCCAACTTCATCCTGTTCCCTACTTGTATGTCTCCCTAACAATAAAAATGCTTTCAAATGAGCTGATGTAGAACAGCTCTTAGCTTCCAATAAAGTTTGGGAAACCTAAAACCCGTAAAACCTTGTCAAAAAAGCTAGGGATCCTAACCTTTTCAAACCCGTGTAAAAGAGAGAGAGAGAAGGGGAAAAGAAAAGAGAGAAGAGAAGAGAGAGAGAGAAGGGAAAGCTGAGATGCGAGATTATACCCCCCAGCATTCCCCATGTCGAGTAAACAATCGTTCAGGGATTTGCAGTGCGGGGAACCGGGCAAAAAAATTTCCTTTATAAGCAAGTGTATTATTACATCCTTCCTCACACGTAGCAATGGTATAAGACAATAGTAAATAAAACTGTTAGCAATTTAATATATCATTATCAATATAAAAATAGATTGCATTAATGTTTTTAGAATTACCAACAATAGTTAGGTAACAGGACACAGGGGCAACTAATGTTGTATTTTTTTGAACGGTTTGATGAAGCCCCTGGAGAGCGAAACGTTGCCCCAAAAAATGTCACATTAGTGTCTTCAACTTTCCC
>NW_026506014.1:45000-47500 GCF_026875155.1 Cherax quadricarinatus
TTGCCGTCTTCCATACCTCAGGTAGTTGCCCAGTTTCCAGGGACGTGTTGAAGATTGTGGTAAGTGGCACGCACAACATATCTGCTCCCTCTCTAAGGACCCACGGGGAGATGTTGTCCGGTCCCATTGCCTTTGAGGTATCGATGTCCCTTAGCAGTTTCTTCACCTCCTCCTCATCTGTACGTATGTCGTCCAACACTTGTTGGTGTATTCCTTGCTGGTGTCCCCATCTGGTGTGTCCCCCCAGAGTCCTTTCTGTCTCTACTGTAAATACTTCCTTAAATCTCGTGTTGAGCTCCTCACATACCTCTTGATCGTTTCTTGTGAGTTCTCCACCTTCTTTCCTCAGCCTTATCACCTGGTCCTTGACTGTTGTCTTCCTCCTAATGTGGCTATACAGCAGTTTCGGGTCAGATTTGACTTTCGATGCTATGTCGTTTTCATACTGTCGCTGGGCCTCCCTCCTTATCTGTGCATACTCGTTTCTGGCTCTTCTACTAATCTCCTTGTTTTCCTGGGTCCTATGCCTCCTGTACCTTTTCCATTCTCTGTTGCACTTAGTTTTTGCCTCCCTACACCTTCGGGTAAACCAAGGACTCGTTTTGGTCTTCCTATTATTTCAGTTTCCCTTGGGAACAAAACTTTCCTCTGCCTCCTTGCACTTTGTTGCCACATATTCCATCATCTCGTTTACTGAGTTTCCTACCATTTCTCTGTCCCACTGAACCTCCTGCAGGAAGTTTCTCATACCTGTGTAGTCCCCCCTTTTATAGTTTGGCCTGTTCCCTTCAGTTCCTGTTACCTTCTCGACTGGTAACTCTACTATATAGTCAAAACTCAGAACCACGTGATCGCTAGCTCCAAGGGGCCTCTCGTAAGTGATGTCCTCAATGTCTGAACTGCTCAGGGTGAACACAAGATCCAGTCTTGCTGGCTCATCCTCCCCTCTCTCTCTGGTTGTGTCCCTGACATGTTGATGCATGAGGTTTTCAAGTACCACATCCATCATCTTGGCTCTCCATGTTTCGGGACCCCCATGTGGCTCCAGGTTTTCCCAGTCGATCTCCCTGTGGTGTGTGTGTGTGTGTTTGTGTGTGTGTGTGTGTGTGTGTGTGTGTGTGTGTGTGTATGTGTGTGTGTGTGTATGTGTGTGTACTCACCTAGTTGTACTCACCTAGTTGAGGTTGCGGGGGTCGAGTCCGAGCTCCTGGCCCCGCCTCTTCACTGATCGCTACTAGGTCACTCTCCCTGAGCCGTGAGCTTTATCATACCGCTGCTTAAAGCTATGTATGGATCCTGCCTCCACTACATCGCTTCCCAAACTATTCCACTTACTGACTACTCTGTGGCTGAAGAAATACTTCCTAACATCCCTGTGATTCATCTGTGTCTTCAGCTTCCAACTGTGTCCCCTTGTTACTGTGTCCAATCTCTGGAACATCCTGTCTTTGTCCACCTTGTCAATTCCTCTCAGTATTTTGTATGTCGTTATCATGTCCCCCCTATCTCTCCTGTCCTCCAGTGTCGTCAGGTTGATTTCCCTTAACCTCTCCTCGTAGGACATACCTCTTAGCTCTGGGACTAGTCTTGTTGCAAACCTTTGCACTTTCTCTAGTTTCTTCACGTGCTTGGCTAGGTGTGGGTTCCAAACTGGTGCCGCATACTCCAATATGGGCCTAACGTACACGGTGTACAGGGTCCTGAATGATTCCTTATTAAGATGTCGGAATGCTGTTCTGAGGTTTGCTAGGCGCCCATATGCTGCAGCAGTTATTTGGTTGATGTGCGCTTCAGGAGATGTGCCTGGTGTTATACTCACCCCAAGATCTTTTTCCTTGAGTGAGGTTTGTAGTCTCTGACCCCCTAGACTGTACTCCGTCTGCGGCCTTCTTTGCCCTTCCCCAATCTTCATGACTTTGCACTTGGTGGGATTGAACTCCAGGAGCCAATTGCTGGACCAGGTCTGCAGCCTGTCCAGATCCCTTTGTAGTTCTGCCTGGTCTTCGATCGAGTGAATTCTTCTCATCAACTTCACGTCATCTGCAAACAGGGACACCTCAGAGTCTATTCCTTCCGTCATGTCGTTCACAAATACCAGAAACAGCACTGGTCTGACCCCTGTGGGACCCCGCTGGTCACAGGTGCCCACTCTGACACCTCGCCACGTACCATCACTCGCTGCTGTCTTCCTGACAAGTATTCCCTGATCCATTGTAGTGCCTTCCCTGTTATCCCTGCTTGGTCCTCCAGTTTTTGCACCAATCTCTTGTGTGGAACTGTGTCAAACTCCTTCTTGCAGTCCAAGAAAATGCAATCCACCCACCCCTCTCTCTCTTGTCTTACTGCTGTCACCATGTGTGTATGTGTGTGTGTGTGCATGTGTATGTGTATGTGTGTGTGTGTGTGTGTGTATGTGTGTGTGTGTTGATAATCCCATATTACGAAAGCTTTTGTTGTAAACAAATTTGCAACATTCACTTCAGTAGTAAAGTTTATTATA
>NW_026506014.1:52500-90570 GCF_026875155.1 Cherax quadricarinatus
GTTCCCCAAAAGAATTATCTCATAATTTTTATTCAAACATTGACCTCGAACGACATCCCATGCCTTCACCCGTCTTTAACTGCAACTTTCACAGTCCTGCTGAGACCCACATAGGGAGTTGGTCCCATTATACTCTAAAAGCTTTTTCATTTCCCCCTACACGAATATCTGTTTTTGTCTCCACAAGTGCCCCAATCACCCTCTCTTTTTTTCTCTTCATTACCTCTATGGGGTATATTATCTTTCATAGCCCCCGTCGTCAACATTACTCCCAATACCAAACCCCCTTTCCCTTTCCCCTCCATCCTTTTTCACCTGATTTCCGGGCAGTTTTAACCATTTTTTTTTTTTTCTTCTTCACCTTTTTTTTCCCCTGTGTTCTTTTTAATTTCCTTCATCTAAATTTGCATCATTAATAACTTTTCTGAATCTCCAAAAAGCCGTGTCATCGTAGAAAGCAACTTTATCACTTTGATTTGATTCTTTATATTTTAAACCCCCCAAATCAACACCCTACCATTCTTTTTTTTCATTCCCATTTATGAAATGTTAAAAAACCGTAGTGAACCCGCATCCCTGTTAAGGGAAAATAATTTTCCTTTTCCCGTATTTTTTTGAAAAAAATTTAAATTGAGTTCACTATCCTCTTAAAAACTCTTAACTGTTTCCCAGAATGCCCCCACTTTTCCATTCCTTCCCACTTCCCCCGTACCCGCTTTATCAGTCTTCTCTTTTTATTATAATAAAAAAGGGCGCAAAACCCTACAAGGGTCATACTGCACCGGGGGGCAGGGGAAGTGCGGTCAGGGGGTAAAAGGGGTGGAGAGGATAACAATGGTTAAAAAAGGGCTTAAGGGTGCTAGAGGAAGCATCATCAAAGTTTGTGTAGTATATCAGTTGCTGTCAGAAAGTCAAGAGGGTCTGAGTCAAGTGCAGCAACGGGGGAAAAGATAAAGTAAGGGAGGGGGGAGCGGGGACGACGCGAAGGAAATTTTTTTTTCTCGTTGATAGACGGCGCCCAATAAAATTAACTAACCGAAACTGGAACCTGACAATTCTCACAGAATGGAACAGGAGCCTTTCCATGGATACCCTGAGTAAGACATGTGTCCGATGCAAAGACGGGGAGAGTATCTCCCCCCCCGGCATCGATAAGGGGTAAAAAACCCAAACCCTTGGTTTGATAGAATGTAATTTGTTATGTTATAACAGATCAACGATTTTGAAAAGGGTTGAAAAAGATGGTTAAAAATTACAAAAAAAATAATTTGTGAAGGGAACACCTTTATATAAAATTGGAGGTTATGTACCTGACTGCTCAGTGTGTCTGTTGTTCATTCCCCTGAAACTAAAACATGGCGGCGACCCAACAGAAAAAATATCTTTTTTTTTTGCTAGAGATGGGGCGTAAACAAAGTTGAACGAAAACTGGGTTTGAGTTGATCATTTTTTTTTACCCCTGCAAAGCACGTGGGAATTTGAGACATCTGTCGGGAAAAATTGCTGCAAACCCGCATGTTTTCATCCAAATTCATAAATACGACAAAACGTTTCCCTTTCCCCGTCAAAAAATTTTTCGGTATATGCACCTTTGTATTTTCTTGACAAAGTTTTTTTTTCATAGGCCCAAGGTTGCCCCAGTAAAATGTCACATTATTTGCACATTGTCCTTTACCTAATACTTATTTTCGGTAATTTCCCAACAAAATTGCAATATTTGTTTTGTTTTTAGCAGCCGATTTTAAAATAAAAAGATGCAACTAAATTTATTCTTTGTTGTAAATTTTTGGATTGGGGGGGATTTTTTGGGAAAACCTGGGGTGCCAAGGACGAATTCGATGTAAAAATTTGGAAGATGAAACCCTTTTCCCGTGGGTTTTTTTGCGCAAAATTTACTGGGAAGACCAGTAGAGAATTTTTCTACGAGAATTTTTAAAACATAAAACGCCTTCAGCAGGGGTGATATAAAAGAAACACCCAAGGAATATCTCATGCATTGATACGATGCTAAAATATCTAATTGGAAAAGATTGATAGGCCTGTACACCACCGTTCAAAAAACCGGCAGTCATAACAATTCAAATTCATTTCTTCAATGCATTAAAAAATGTTTTCAGGAACTGCTATGTGTCCCCGTCAATAGATAAATATTTCTTCAAAAAAGTGTCCCCATGATTAGTACTACTGTACTACGTTACTTCTGCTACTATACTATTTACTACTATTACTGCTGTATATATTCTACTGCTGTTTTTTTTTTGGTTTCTGCTATACTACTACATAATAGTAATTATAATACTATTTTTTTTTAATTAAAAAATATCATTTGGGTTTAAAAATATAACTCTGAATAGTTCTCGTGGTCGTATCAAGCCTTTATTCTTATACTCCTGCCTCCCCAGGAAGAGATATCTCAAGCCCCCAAGTGACGACTCAGCTTAGACGACACCCCCAAAACCTACTGCACCCCGCATCTCTGCTGCTTCCTAGAGCTCCATGGAGTGGTGAGACATTTTCAAAAATGATACAGACTGTACTCGCCATAGGGCGTTGAGGCACTGTGTTAAGTGGTACACCCTGTACGAAATAAAACACCCTTTCCTTGCAATGTGGTTGCTATAAAAAGCACATACTTGGGTGAAAAGGGTTTGTCAGACTCTTTTATATGGCTTCCCCCCCTTTTGTGGCTTAAACCGTACCATACTAAATCGGAGAAGACTAAGCGCGACTTTGCTGCAGTGTTTTCCCGGCAAACTGCAAACTGTACTCAAATGAAAATTTCTTTAAGAATCATTTTTTAAACTATTTAAACACGTTAACCTATATCTAAACTCACTGGACTTTACCCTATAACTTGTCCCCCCATAGAAATGCAAAGACTATCCCACTTGTACAAACTAGACACTCAGGAGCCACCATCCTCCAGGAGTCCGACGGGTCACTATTTGTAAAAAACCCGCGTCAGAACCTCGTCACTGACGAAAGTATTACCTCCATCAAAAACTCGTTTTGTACTTGTAAACAAAATCCCAAAAAACCCCAAACACTTTCAGTGAAGGTGTCCTAAATGAAAGCTTGGTTTCTTTTTTTTAGACTTTCTTGCTAAATTTAAAATTCAACAAAACTCCCCCGACAAATTTAATTAAATGTAAAACACTGAATTCCCCCTCAAAGCCACCAAGGTGTATAATACAACTTTTAAATGCTCTGGAGACTGGTAAATTTTCAAATTAGTTTTGATTCATAAGTAATTTTGAACCATTAGAGCCATTTAATTTTCTAGTGATGCTCACCATTGAGAAAATTTATATTTTCTTTATTCTCGCTGATTAGACTATAAACCCTAACGCAAATGCATTTTTTGGCAGATATTTTTAAACACTGAAAATAATCAAGGTTGAAAGTAACATGGTAAGGCTATTTAATTATCACGAAAAACTTTAAAATTATGTTTTTTTTAAAAAACATTTTAATAATTATAAGAATTTAGCAAAAAGGGCCTTGGGTTTGTTTTTTTATCTAGATATAATATTTTTTTTTTTAGGGATAGTTACAGGCCATTTAAAATAGTACTTCCTGTTTAGAAATTTCATACATAAAAATTTTCCCCGTATAGTTTTCAATTCTGTCCTTAATTATGACCCATGATACGTGAGTGAAGGATTTATGTGTTTTTTATATTTAAGGATATTTATTTTTAATATCAAAAAATTGATATGAAAAAAAAAATTTGATTTTATACTACCAGAATGTGAGGCATATTTTGTCAGTGTGTCTAGGGGAAAATGTATTGGGAAGTAATGCAAAAGGGGTACATAATCCCACTTTAAGGGTAGTGGCAAGTGTATATAACCCGTAAGAGGTAAGTGGCAGTGTATATAATCCCACTCACGGGTAAGTGGGGGTGTATATAATCCCACTCATGGGTAAGTGGGAGGTGTATATCACCCACTCAAGAGGGAAGTGGCAGGTATAATAATCCCCCTCAAAGGTAATGGAGGAATATAATCCCATCAAGAGGGGAAGTGGCAGGGTAATAATCCCCTCAAGAGGTTTAAATGACAGGTGTATATAATCCCCCTCTGAGGTAATGGCAGGTTATATAACACCAAGAGGTAAAGGGGAGGTGTATATAATCCCACTCAAGATTAAGAGAGAAATGAGTCTTTCTGCAGTAACCCATACATAATATAATTTTCTGTGTAGGAGACGGTGTTGAAGCCCCAAAAAATTTTATATGTTGCGTGTAAAATCATTTGTGTTGTTGTTGTTGTTTGTTTGTGTGTGTGTTCGATGTGCCAGAGAAG
Organism: Cherax quadricarinatus; assembly: GCF_026875155.1. NCBI lineage: Eukaryota > Metazoa > Arthropoda > Malacostraca > Decapoda > Parastacidae > Cherax > Cherax quadricarinatus. Next base: position 56,808 of record NW_026506014.1, read on the forward strand.
GAAATTGTAAGGACCGACATTTGCCAGTTCTTCCCAACTTTGGGAAATGCAACAATATTCCATTGCAACTCGCTCCATCAAACACGTGAGTATTTTTCCACAACACCCAGGTAGCAGGACGGTCTTTTGGGTAAAAAAATCATCCAGTAACGCACGTGAGGGACAGATTCTTCTCTTTCAAAATTCTCAAGTACATTTGCAAGTCTTCTGATACGGCAGCTTCTAACACACACACACGTGAAAGTCTTTTCATACAACAGCCTCCAGTACCCATATATGGGAGTCTCCAGTTACTACGTGCCACAACCTGGTTGTTCAAGAGTATTTTCCACTCAGGCTGACCTGTTTACCAGTCCTAACAATAGTCACTAAAATGACTTAACAACAAGGAAAACATTTATAATTAGAAAGAGATTGTGTATATCCACGAGAGTTGCATAATAAACAAAATTAATTCAGTAATTACTTGTGTGGAATCTTAAACTAAGCTGTGACCTATTTTGTTATATTTAAATTATATACATGTGTATATAATTACAAATATTGAGTTACAACTTTATGTTTAACATGGCGATCATATGTCTGGATATGAATTCTGTCACCACGGTGACAACACCAATAATTCGGTCACCACGGTGACTACACCAGTAATTCTGTCACCACGGTGACAACACCAATAATTCGGTCACCACGGTGACTACACCAGTAATTCTGTCACCACGGTGACAACACAAATAATTCGCTCACCACGGTGACAACACCAATAATTCGGTCACCACGGTGACTACACCAGTAATTCGGTCACCACGGTGACTACACCAATAATTCGGTCACCACGGTGACTACACCAATAATTTGGACACAACGGTGACTACACCAATAATTCAGTCACCACGGTGACTACACCTATAATTCGGTCACCACGGTGACTATACCAATAATTCTGTCACCACGGTGACTACACCAGTAATTCGGTCACCACGGTGACTACACCAATAATTCACACCCTAAGATCAATCACAATGTTCAATACGAGATTATTTACACCAAACCACATCATGAGTAACGAGTTCCACAGTACACGAAGAAACACTTAATCTGTTTCACCTACAGGCCAGGGGGTGACTCAGCTGAGACGACACCCCAAATCCTACTGCACCAGCATCTCTGCTGCTTCCTACGAGCTCCATGTAAGTGGTGAAGACATTTCATAAACTGATGACAGACTGTACTCGCCATAGGGCGTCTGAGGCGACTGTAGTTAAGTGGTACACCCATGTACTGAATAAAACACCATTTCCTTGCAATGTGGTTGCTGTAAATAGCACAGTACTTGAGCTAAAGAAGGCTCGTCAGACTCTTGCTCTATGGCTTTCCCTTTTATGTGGCTGTTAACCGTACCATACTAGAATCGGAGAAGACTCACCGCGACTTTGCTGCAGTGTTGCTCCTGGCAGAGCTGCAAACTGTACTCAACTTGAAAATTCTTTAAGATATCAGTTTTCTAAACTATTTATAACACAGTACTCAACCTATATCTAACACTCACTGGACTCTTACCCTATAACCTCTCCCGCCATAGAAATGCAAAAACTATCCCACTTGTACAAACTACGACACCCAGGAGCCACCATCCTCCAGGAGCCAGTGACGGGTCACTATTTGTAAAAAATCTGCGTCAGAACTTCGTCACTGACGAATGTATTACCTCCATCATACTCGTTATGTACTTAGTAATCAAGATCCAAACACCGAAACACTTTCAGTGAAGGTGTTCTAAATGAAAGCATTCGTGTTTCTTTTCTTTACGACTTTCTTGCTAATTTTAAAGTTACAACAAACTCCAAGACAAATTTAATTAAATGTAAACACTGAATTCCCCCTCACAATGCCACCAAGGTGTATAATACAACTTTAAGTGCTCTGGAGACTGGTAATTATCAAATTAGTTTTGATTCATAAGTAAATTGATGAACCATTAGAGCCATTAATCTACATAGTGATGCTCGACCAGTTGAGAAATGTGATATTTTCTTTTATTCTCGCATGATTAGACTATAACCATAACGCAAATACATTTTTTCCCAGATATTTTTAAACACTGAAATATAATCAAGGTCTGTATGTAACATGTTATGGCTATTTAACTTATTCACGAAAAACATTTAAAAATTATTATTTTATTTATACAGAAAACATTTTAACTAAATATAAGAATATTAGTCAAAGAGGCTATTGGGTTTGTTTTATATATCTAGATATAATATTTTTATTTGTAGAGGGATATGTTACAGGCCCATTAATATATTTACTTCCTGTTTAGAAATTTCATACATAAAATTTCCCAGTCATAGTATACATATTCTGAATCCTTAATTGTGACACCTGATACTTGAGTGAAGGATTTACTGTGTTTTTTTCTATATTTAAGGATATTTATTTTATAATATCAAAGAATTGATATGCAAAATATTCGATTTTATACTACCAGAATGTGAGAGCATATTTTGTCAGCTAGTGTCTAGGAGAGATGTATTGGGAAGTAAGTGCAAGGTTACATAACCCCACTCAAGGGGTAAGGGGCAGGTGTTAAACCCACCAAGAGGTAGTGGCGGGTTATATAATCCCATAAAGAGGTAATGGCGGGTGTAAAAATCCCACTCATGGGGAAAGTGGCAGATGTAAAAAACCCCAAACTCAAGGGGGAATGGCAGGTGTATTAATCCCACTCAAGAGGTAAGTGAAGGGTATAAATCCCCAAGAGGTAAGTGGCGGGTGTATATAATCCCGCTCAAGAGGTAAGAGAGAAAGAGCCCTTTTTCTTTGCAGTAACCTATACACGATATTTTTTTCGCGTGTAGGAGACGGATGTTAAAGCCAGAAATATTTTTATATGTTGCGTGTAAGTTATTTGTAGTTGTTGTTGTTTGTCTGTGTGTGTGTGTGTATTCGCCTAATTGTACTCACCTAATTGTGGTTGCATGGGCCGAGACTCAACCCTGGCCCCGCCCTTTCAAAACACTACTAGGCCCTCTCTCTACCTCTCCATGACTTTATCATACCTCGTCAAAAGTATGTATTGCTCCTCCTCCACTACATCACTTGCTAGAAAACCACCTCTTACTACTCTATGACTGAAGAAATACTTCCTAACATCCCTTTGACTCATCCGAGTCTTCAACTTCGAAGTGTGACCCTTTGTTTCTGTGCCTCTCTGGAACACCCTGTCTCTGCCCCACCTTTTCTTTTCACGCAGTATTTTTATCCGTTATCATGTCTCCCCAAACCCTCTTGTCCTCCAGTTTATCAGCCTATTTTCCCTAACCTTTCTTCATAGGGTTTTCCCCCTTTAGCTCGGAACAAACCCTTGTCGCAAACCTTTGCATTTTCCAATTTCTTGACGTGCTTGAAAGTGTGGGCTTTCAGACCGGCTGCATACCCCAGTAGGGGTATGTTACCTTCTATCTTGCACCAACTGACCCCCGGGAAGTATTGAGATCTAAAGCACTTAAAAATAACTCGGGAACTGTTCATGTCCCACCATTTCGAAAGCGGGGCGGGGGGCCCCGCCTTTCGCAGCTATTTCATTACTTTTAACAATCAATAGAGACTAGCACCTCCCCCAAACTACTCAAGAGGGGGAACGGTTACACCAATACATAAAATGGTAAACCCCACAGACTTAATCAACTTAGGGGAATATCTAACTTTCCATTTCTACCAAAATCTTTTAGAAAATCTGCACAGGAAACTGTATTCATTTTAAACGGTCAAAACATACTCAAAAAACCCCGCCCTTTTTTGGGTCAGGAAAAAAAAAAGCACTAATGATGCCCCCAATCATAAAAATGCTAGATCTGCTTTACACAGCATTGGGAAAAAAAGGGAAAACCACAGGGAAATTTTTTTTGACCTAAGAAAACTTTTTACACAGTAGACCAGACATCCTACTCCACAAAATTGATCACTACGGTATAAGAGGCCATGCGCTTGCTATTTCAAAACTTACATTACTAATGGGTTTAGTACGCCCATTAAAGACACAGCATCAGCAACCGGCCCCTTGAACTGGAGTTCCGCAGGGAAGTGACCTTTGGGCCCCTGCCTTCCCCAAATTTCTCAATACCTTCCAAACGATCCCAACACCTGAAACCCATTCCCCTTTTTCTGATGACACACTTTTGTCACTCTCCCCCCTAATCCGCCACCCTCAAAACCCTTGTGAAAGAGGAGCTGATAAAATATCGCTTTGGGGACACCAAAAAACTTACCTTTTCCTGAAAAACCACTATATTATGTTTGGGAGCAGAGCAGAATCACATATTTAAAATTAAGATTGACAACACTCAATTACCAAAATAAAGGGGGGAAAAATTCCCAGCTTATACCCTTTACAACAACCGAATTTTTAGCCCCATATCCAGCTATACCAAAAAAGTATCCAAAACGGTTGGGACCCCTCCAAGATACATCACTGCCGCAAAATGCCCTTTTCACACACTAAACCACTCACTTATTACCATACCTCACTATGCATTTGTGCTTGGGATCAAAAGCAGCAACCACCTAAAGCCAATAATAACCCAAAAAAAAGCTCAGTAAGAAAATCACTAAACCCACCCTGGGGAACCCCCCCCCCCCCACTCTTCATAGATCTAAACTTACTCCCAGTTCATACATCCACATTTTCTACTGTGCAATCTACATCTAGGGCCCTTAAACTCTAATAACAAACCTGACCTAAAACGCTTTCTTGAAGTTGTGACAGAACCCACAGGGAAACACCAGACATAAACTCTCTACGACATTTCCCCCGGGCCGACAAACCTTTTCAAAAAATTCAAGATTCAAAGGGCCCCAAAAACTGGAATACCCTACCCAGAAGTCTAGAAAAATGCAGACACATTCATCACCTTTAAAAATACCATTAGAAAACATCTTATCTCCCTGATACACCCCGTCAACTAACTACACGAATACCACCTGGTGGTTCACACTTACACTCACTCACTCATTTGACCATAAACAGAAATATTAATCTCAGTCTTAAAATAATGAATCCTGTGATACTCCAATACTGAAACTATGTACTGTGCCAAAACAAAAGCATTCACATTGCTAAACTCACAAACTAGTATTTAGTCACTTAGCCATAATACCAACTTACCTCATAATTTGTAATATTTTACAATTAAGAATAAAACTAAGTATGCCCGAAATGTGTAGCCATGCTAAGCGTTCTAGTAGTACACTCTGTAATCACAATTTTACTACATGTAAACCAAACAATAACCAAATTTCTGTAAACTCAGCATTGTAATCCTTATAGAGAATAAACTTTGAATTTGAATTTGAATTTGGATGTACACGGTGTACAGTGTCTTGAACGATTCCTTACTAAGGTATCGGAACGCTATTCTCAAGTTTGCCAGGCGCCCATATGCTGCAGCAGTTATCTGGTTGTGTGCTTCGGGAGACGTGCTCGGTGTTATAATCACCCCAAGATTTTTCTCCTTGAGCGAGGTTTGCAGCCTTTGGCCACCTAGCCAGTACTCTGCCTGCGGTCTTATTTGCCCTTCCCCGATCTTCAAGACTTTGTATTTGGCGATGTTAAATTCGAGAAGCCAGTTGTTGAACCAGGCTTCCAGCCTGAGCAGGTCTCTTTGAAGTCCTGCCTGATCCTCATCTGATTTAATTCTCCTCATTAACTTTACATCATCTGCGAACAGGGACACCTCTGAGTGTCTACCATTCCATCATGTCATTCACATATACCAAAAATAGCACTGGTCCTAGGACTGACCCCTGTGGGACCCAGCTCGTCACAGGTGCCCACTGTGATAATACATACCATAACTCGTTGTTGCCTCCCTGTCCGGTATTCTCTGATCCATTGCAGTGCCCTTCCTGTTATACGCGCCTGATCCTCTAGCTTCTGCACTTATCTCTCGTGAGGAACTGAGTGGAAAGCCTTATTGCAGTCCAAGAAAATGCAATCAACCAACCCCTCTCTCTCGTGTCTTACTTCTGTGTGTGTGTGTGTGTGTGTGTGTGTGTGTGTGTGTGTGTGTGTGTGTGTGTGTGTGTGTGTGTGTGTGTGTGTGTGTGTGTGTGTGTGTACTCGCCTATTTGTGGTTGCAGGGGTCGATTCATAGCTCCTGGCCCCGCCTCTTCACTGATTGCTACTAGGTCCAGTCTCTCCCTGCTTCATGAGCTTTATCAAACCTCTCGTTAAAACTATGTATGGTTCCCGCCTTCACTCCGTCACTTGGCAGACTATTCCACTTCCTGACAACTCTATAACTAAAGAAATACTTCCTAACATTGCTTTGACTCGTCTGAATCTTCAACTTCTAATTGTGATCTCTTGCTTCTGTGTCCCATCTCTGGAACATCATCTTTCTGTCCACCACGTCTGTCCATCTCTCCTCGCATTATACTGTATGTCGTTATCATGTTTTCCCTAATCCTCCTGTCCTCCAGTGTCGTCAGGTCAATTTCCCTTAATTTTTCTAAGTAGAACATTCCCCATAGCTCTGGAACTAGTTTTGTTTCAATCCTTTTCACTTACTCTAATTTCTTGACGTGCTTGACCAGGAGTGGGTTCCAAACTGGTGTTGCATACTCCAGTATGGGCCTAACGTACGCAGTGTACAGAGTACTGAGGTATCGGAACACTATTGTCAGGTTTGCCAGGCGCCCATATGTTGCAACAATTATCTGGTTGATGTTATACTCACCCCAAGATCTTTTTCCTTGAGCAAGGTTTGCAGTTTGTGGTCACTTAGCCTATATTCTGTCTGCGGTCTTCTTTGTCCTTACACGATCTTCATGACTTTGCATATGGCGAGGTTAAATTCGAGGAGCCAGTTGTTGAACCAGGCTTACAGCCTGTCCAGGTCTCTTTGTAGTCCTGCCTAATCCTCACCCGATTTAATTCTCCTCATTATTCTTCACATCATCTGCAAAAAGGGACACTTCTGAGTCTACCGCTTCTATCATGTCATTCACATATACCAAAAATTGCAATGGTCCTAGGACTGACCCCTGTGGAAGCCTGCTCGTCATAGGCGTCCACTCTGACACCTCGTTATGTACCACGACTCGTTGTTGCCTCCCTGTCCGGTATTCTCTGATCCATTGCGGTACAATTCCAGTTATGCATGCATGATCCTCTAGCTTTTGTGAGGAACTGTGTCGAAGGCCTTCTTGCAGTTCGAGAAAATGCAGTCTACCCACTCCTCTCTCTCGTGTCTTACTTCTGTTACTTTGTCATAAAACTCCAGTAGGTTTGTGTCTGGATTTTTCTTTCCTTAATCCGTGCTGGTTGTTGTTTATAAGTTTGTTTCGTTCCAGGTGGTCCATCACTCTCCTCCTGATAATCTTCCCCAGACCCTCATACTATACACGACAGTAGACTGGCGTAGTTTAGTGCCTCGTGTCTGTCTCCCTTTCTAAAATGGGGACTACATAGCAGTCTTCCATACCTCGGGTATTTGCCCAATTTCAATGGTCTGTTAAAAATGTTGTTAGTGACACCACAGCTCTCTGTTCCCTTTTAAGGACCCACGGAGAGGAAGGGTCCCACGCCGTTGAGGTATTAGTTCATCACAGCTTTTTCATCTCCTCCTCGTTTTTTGTATCTCCTCCACACTTGTTGGTATAAATCTTGTTGGTGTACCCTCCGTTCTAACTCCTGGTGTCCTTTCTGTTCCAGCCCAAATACTTTCCTTAAATCTCACATACTTCTTGGTCTTTTCTTGTGACCTCTCTTTCTTCCTTCCTCTGCTTGTTTACCTGGTCTTTGACTGTTGCCCCCGAGTGGCTAAAAATACTTGGCGGCTTGACTTTCATTGCTATTTTTTTCATACTGTCGCGGGGCCTCCCCCCCTTATTTGTGCATATTCTTTCTGACTCTTCGAAAAGTCTTTTTTTTCCGGGGCCCTTTTTGTTTCTGTACTTTTTCCCCCTATCGACTTAGTCGTTTGCCTCCCACACATTTTGGTGAACCAAAAAGCTCGTGGTTTGTGTACTCAATTTTCTTCCCCTTTTATGGAAACGGTCCCTTAAATATTTTAGATTGAAGCCTGAAAAATATCACTTTATAAAAGATTGTGAGCTAACACAGCTTATACATCACTGGGAAAAACATATAAAAGAAAGGGTTTCCCATTTCAAATACCCAGCACAACTACCCTGAAAACTTTCCTGAAAAAAAACCCTTTCCCGAAGCTCAAGCCCTTGCCACGAGAGAACAGCCCAAACCCGAGAATTTTGCTTACTAAATCATCGTAATACCAGCCTAAAATCGAGTTGCTCCTGTGATTAAGAAGTAAATTTTCCCCTGCTGGATCTCCCCAAAAATGAACAACTACAAAATAGATATCATTTAAAAAAGAGGGCTCAGCGCTGTTTTTTACGATACAGAATTCCTGAGCCTCTAATAACGAGTCACGTACAACCGAAGAATTTACGGAAACCCCGATTTGGGGGAATATACAGGTGTTATATTTTATTCATGGATTTTTACGGGAATGAAAAAATTTAAAAGGTATGTTTTTATTACCCTCATGATATTTTTACCCATTTTTTTAGTAAAAGAGGTTAAATCATTTGAGCGATATTATAGTTAATAAACTGATGGTTTTAGGGGGAAATAAAACCTAATTATCCTGTACACCTGTGACGTATATCTTTAAAACTAAAAAATTTCAAAAAAACATTTAAAAAACATTTTCTCTCTCTTTTCCTCTCTTTTCTCTCTCTCCCCTCTCTCTCTCTCTCTCTCTCTCTCTCCCCTCTCTCTCTCTCTCTCTCTCTCTCTTCTCTCCTCTCTCTTTTCTCTCTCTCTCTCTCTCCTCTCCCCTCTCTCTCTCTCTCTCCTCTCTCTCTCCCTTTTTTTCCCTTTTTCCCTCCTTTTCTTTTTCCTTCCCCCTTTTTTTTTTTTCCCCTTTCCCCCTTTTTTTCCCCCTTTTTCCTTTTTTCTCCCTTCTTCTCTTCCCTTCTTCTCCCTTCTCTCCTCTCTCTCCTTCCTCTTTCCCCTTTCCCCTTTCTTTCCCCATTTTTTTTCCCAGTTATAAAATTAAAGGGAAAAGTATGGAATGTAGGTAACAATGAGGAAAAAGCCCCATTTATTTTTTTTCTTCTTTATTTTTTTAAAAATTTTTCCCGTTCCCCTTTTCCCTTTTAATTTTCCATGAAAATAAAGCCTTTTTTTTTGGGAATGAAAATTAAGGGAAAAAAAAAAGTTTTTTTTTAAAAAGGGTTAATTTTTTTTAAACTATTTAAAAAAAAAAAAAAACCAAAAAAAATTTTTTTTTTTTTTTTTAAAAATTTTTAAAAAACCCGGGGGGGAAAAACAATTTAAAAAGGACAGGGAGAAATTTAAAGGGACAGGTTTTTAACCACAGGGGCTTCTAAGCCTCTGCTGAACTTAAAAAACCCTTACCGGGTCCTCAGGACCCCTTATTTTATTCAAGGGAAGCGTTATAAGAAATTTGAGCGTTTGGGGGATGGATTTCAGGAAATTGGGAATGGAGAAATCCAACCCCAATAAGAAGTCCTCCCCAAAAAAAACCCCTAAGCCCCAGGACTTCCTAGACCCCAAAAAGGGAAAACCCAGCATAAACCCCCAAGGGGCCAGTTGGAATCCCAGGAAAGGTGAAGGCCGATTGAAATCTTAACCGGAAAAAAATTTCCCTTAACATTTAGTAAAACCCCTATATTTTCCAAAACCCATAAACAACGGTTTTTTACAAAACCCAGAAAGAGGAGGGAAAATTTTTGTTCAAAATTCTAAAAAATTTTGAATCTTCGTTCCATTCTAAACAAAAACCCCGGGAAATTTTTTTTCAAAACCCCCCTTCCCATAAAGCTCCTTTCTTAAAGGCCACAACCTGGTTTTTCAAGATATTTTCCATCAGGCTGACCTTTTTTACCTTAAAAAATAGTCAAAAAATACTTAAAAACAAGGAAAAATTTTATAATTAAAAGGATTGTGTATATCCCCCGAGAGTTGCTAATAAACAAATTAATTCGTAATTACTTTGTGGAATCTTTTAAAATAAGCTGTGACCTTTTTGTTATATTTAATTATATACTGTGTTATAATTTCAAAATTTTTAGTTACAACTTTAAAGTTTAAATGGCGTCTATGTTTTATGAATTCGTCACACGGTGACAACACCAATAAATTCGGTCACCCCGGGGACTAACTTTTTCTTCACCAGGGGGGACAAAACCAAAATTTGGTCACCACGGTGACTCACCTAATTCTGTCACCAGGTGACACAAAAATTCGGTAAAAAGGTATACACCAATAATTCGTCACCACGGGGACTAACCATAATTCGGTCACCCCGGTGCTCAACCAGTAAATTCGGGCAACCCCGGTGACTACAATAATTTGGTCACCCTGGTGACTAACCAAAATTCGGTCACCACGGGGACAAAAAACCCCTAATTTTGGTCACCCGGTACAAACCATAATTCTGTCACCACGGTACACAAAAATTTGGTCACCAGGGACCAAAACCCCAAAATTCGGTCACCAGGGGACTCACCAAAAAATTCTGTCACCCGGTGACTTTAAAACCCTAATTCGGTACCACGGGGACTACACCATAATTCGGTCACCCCCGGGGACTACAACCCTAAATCGTCACCCGGTGACTCACAATAATTTCGTCCCACGGTACTACACCAATATTCGGGCACCACGGGGATAACCCTAATTCGGGGACGACGGGCCCACCCTATTCCCCGGGCACGACCTTGGGCTACACAAAATTTTGGTCACCAGTGACTACACCAATAATTGGTCACCACGGTGACTACAAAAATAATTTTTTGTCACCAAAATGCTACAAATAATTCACCCCTAATACACCAGTAACGGGCCCCCGGTACAAAACCCTAAAACTGTCACTACGGTGACATAAAAATAATTCGGCACGATGTGGCACACCATTAATTTGTCAAACGGGCAAAACCAAACGGGCAAGGTGCACACCGTAATTTGTCCAGGTGACAACCAGAATTTCGGACCACGAGACTACACCAATAATTCAAATAAATATCACAATGTTCCACAAAAAAACCAAAAAAAACTGAGTACGGCCACTACAAACGGAAAAACTAATTTTTTTTCAGGCAGTGCGACAAGGTACGTCTCCAACAGGCAAAGTTGGGCAGCAAAAGCCCAAACTTGGATTGACCTAAAACACCAAAAACTAACAAACCATCAAATTTAAATGGTTTCACAATTACTTTAAAAACCTTTTTCCGTAAAAAACTTGCAAAAAACAAATAAAAACACGTTACATTAAGATACTTGTTGTTTAAATCATTTGAAAGAAACAAATGTTTTGAAACCCAAAAGCTATTTACCCCGGTAGGGAAGAAACTAAAATACCTCATACACCAACACCCTTTTTCAAGAAAAAAGATTCTTTCACATGTCAAGCATGGAAATCTGATTCCCAAAACCTTTTTATCACACACGAAATTAAATGGAACACAATTAAATTTTAATTTGTACCCTTACCAAAAAATTTTTTTTTTTAAATGAACTACTATATTAACATTATAATATTAAAAGCAACGTTAATAATAATGATTACCTGGGTAGGGTTTGTTTTGGTTAATATTTGCAACTTCTCTGACACCTGAATACTCACATGTCCTGTGTGTATAATACTACAAACAGCCTCGTCCAGTACACACAGGTAGAAGTCTTCTGATACTATACCCTCCAGTACACACATATACAGTACTCTCAAATACTCCAGAACACAACTGGAAGTCTTTTTTACTGCACTGTCCAGTGCACATTTGGAAGTAATTCTGATGCAAACGCTTCCATACATCACACGTGGGAACTATGATGCAAACCTCTAGTCACACGCGTAAGTCTTCTGATACAACGCCCTCTAATAAGTGTTTAGTACTCGACATACTATATATCCCTATTTGATACTATGATACTTCTTGATTACATACATAAGGAAAGGCCATGCACCATGCCGTACTCACACACACGGGGTCAGGAGCTACGACTCTCGATCCGCTGCAACCAACAATAAGGTGAGTACAACACACACACCAAGTCAGGCAGCATTAAACTATATTCCAGTGTCACTGACATATATAGCACATAAAATCGGTAATCAGGAGAAGAGAGATGGTGCACAGATGGGAAATCTGTGTAGCCAACCTACTGATTCTACGATAAGGCAACATAAGTAGACAGAGGAGAGAGAGGGAGGGGGAAGACTGCATTTTCTTGGACTGTAAGAACGTTTTAGACACAGTACCGAACACGAGACTGGTACAAAAGGAATAACAGGAAAAACACTGCAAATGAATCAAACGGAATAACTGGCCAAAAGAAAAAAAAAACGAGTGTTGTGTGTGAGGTGTCAGAGTGGCGCTTGTATCGTAATGGGTTTCCACGAAGATCAATCCGAGGGCCGTAATGTTGTTCTTGAATATTGTGAATGACATGATGGTAGTGATAGATTCAGAGTTGTCTCAGTTTGCAGACGAAGTGAAACAAATGAGAATTACACGGACCAAGGTTAAGGTAAATTACAAATAGATCAGACATGCTAAAGCGTATCAGAACTATTGGTTTCCTGGATTAAACACTTCCACCAATTGCAAAGTCAGAATGCTTGGGGAAGGACAAACCTCTCTCAAGAAAAGCATATTTGGGTTGTCTCATAAACGAACACATCTCCTTAGGCCACGTTTTACCAAAACTATTGCAGAATATGGGCGCCTTGCTACCTTACAATAGAGTTTTACACCTAAGTAAGGATCATTCAAAACTCTACACCGTGTATGTCAGGCTCATATGGAGTAGCACTGGTCAGGCACGTCAAGAAATTGAGAGAAAGTAGCAAAAGATTGGAACAAAGACTAGTCCCTGAGTTAAGGGACTAGTCCGATGAGGAGAGTTAAGGAAACTCAACTGATGACACTGGAGAGGAGGCAGAAAGAGAGGACAGATAAATATGAATTCAAATACTGAGATGAAGTGACAAGGTAAATCAGGGAGAGAAATTTTCAGAGAAAGAATACAAGAAGAAAGGGACAAAGCCGGAGAGTTTAAAACATCCAGTTTTATATCATGAGTTTCCAGTCTATGTGCGGGTATTTATGACTTGTAATGTTTATTTAGTAATAATTTTAAAAAAGGGAAAATCAATATAAGTTAGAAATTACATGACTAGCATATCCTTCCTATGATACTGAACATGCATAAGCAGAGCGTTGTAGTTGGATTTAACTATTATTACAAACGTTGGTCCATTATATAGAACGTGATATCCTCTGAATTACTCTTCGTGTGGTTTTGTACGCTTTGCTTAAAACCATCCATTTGTTAAATATTTGTTATTTTCAATAACGTTAGGCTACTTACGCTAGGTTTATTTTAGGTTACTTTACGTTACATTACTCTAGGTTAGGATAAAATAACCGCAAATATCAGTCATAAAGCGGAATTTAGTCATGTTTGGGACCGACCTGTCCTTTCTATCCTGTTTTTTTTTCTCCACTGTAACTTGCAGCAGTTCAAGATGAGACTGAAAATCGGTTATAAGATTCCTCATTCAAATATATGTTTAATTAACGAACTTTTACCGCCACGGAATTGTAACTTTTTAGTTGTCATGTTTAGCGTATATTAATTATATTTTACGTACAATTAAGCAACAATAAACGATATCCCCAAAACCGAATAAAAAGCGACTGGCAACACGAGTCAGATGGTTTCCAGTTAGAGTTTAAGTTGTTCCGTTTTAACGTAATGAGTAAATTAGATAACGTTTATTACCTTTACTACCCTATACATTCGTCCTGGTTATTAATTTAACAACTATTTATCTATCGTACAGCATTTCGTTCATCAGACACATGGACTCCTCATCAATATATTTCCATCTTCTACGTCTATATCACTCTCTCTTTCTCATCATATCTGTGTACTCACATTTCATCGACAGTAATCGTCAATGTACAGCTATAGTTGTATACAACCACTACGCTTCTCATCCATTCTTGTTTGTCTATTCCCCCCTTCCTCTTCTCTCATTTGTCCCTTTTTCCGCCTTTTTCATATCTTCCTCTTGTCCATCTCTTGCATTTGCTTTCATCCTTCATGACTCCTAAATCTATTTCACCTTCCTCCCCAATTCTCCTCCTCCTCCCTACCTTTCTCTCTATCTTCCTCGTTCCACCTTCTCCTTCTCATCCTATCACTCAGCACATTATCCCTCTATCCATCACACTATCAAGGGCTGAAGGTAAGACCCACGACTTTAACCCCTCACCAAGGTTTATCATTTGCAAAGAGGAAAAGATGATTCTGCTCTCTATAGATTGCCAAATACTGCGCAAAAACGACCATGCTGATCATACCTGAGGAACAGAAAGGAGGGAACAAGGAGGAAGGGGGGTAGGGAAAGAAGTAAAGAATAAAATAAGCACGAAGAGACGAGGAGGAATGAGGGAGAATTGAAAACGGGATAGGAATAAAAGGAAGAGAGAGAGACTGTACCCCTACTCTTCTCCCTCAGGCAAATATTCAGAAACAAATACGACAACTATGAAATAACTATAAGTTAATCTGTTCTCAACATCCTCCTTCTAAACTCCATATCACCCAGCGGTTTATTCCCTTTCATTCTTGCACTCCTGCAAACCCTCCACAATCACCTTTGGCTTTTCTTAATGTAACAGATCTTTTCCCTTCCTGCCCTGTCGATGAAATCAACCGCCTTCCTATCTTCAATTAGTATTAAAACATTTCTTCAAAATATTATCTCTCAACCCTCTCATTCCTCCAGTTCCTCCCCATTTAACATTTCACATCTTTTTATTTTTAACTTTCAACTTCATTTGAGCTCCCCAGGGGCCACATTCTCAAAGTGTTGAACTTTTCTGTATAATTTGCTTTCCATTTGCAATGGTTCATCGGCGTTTTCATTTTCCTTTCATTTCTCTCCATAATATTCCTTATTTTTCGTATCGCTTATACAAATTAAAAAAAAAAAAATCCACATGGTAACGATTTTTCCCTTGACTTCATTATAAGAATGTAATTACACTAACAGTTGATCATCCTACCCTACCTTCCTACCTATAACCAAAAATCTCCAATGGGAACTCTAGCACTGCATTTGTATTTAATACAGCCACGCGTTCTCAACCTCCTCCTCCTCCTCCTCATTACCCACTCTCTTTCAAGCTCACCTTTCTGTCATTACAACTAAGTAAATACCACCTCTCCTTTATAAAAACCTCCTCTCTCATGTTTCGGTATCAGAGTGATAAAGCCCCTGAGAGGCAAAACGTTTCAATTTAAGAAATGATTATGCATGTTTCTTATTTGTCAGCTTTTCTATATAAATTTCATCAAATTTCTATGCACAGACGTTGATAACGCCAACTACTGCCCCCACTATCCCCACCCCATTTATATTTGCAAGAGTAAATAAGAATATAAAGACGAATGAGCATTAGTGAAAGAAATAAAATGCTCAGGTCGAAGTAATGTCATTAGATCCTGTCTATTGACTATTCTGAAATTCAGAAAACATAAACAAACATTTCTGAAAGTGAAACATATTCGTCTGCAGCTGTTTTTGAAACTAAGTCAGAGAAGCCTGACACTTTGATACAGCAATAAAGTCCAATAATAACGATGTTCTGCTAAAGATAAAACATTATAATCTAATTTGCGTGAGGCCGAGATTAAATTGTTTATCATCGTGAAGTGGTATGATGCTCTTTTGCACAACTATCGTGACGCTCGATGTGGCAAGTTCAAAATATGAAAAGAATGGCCAGAAGTCTCACAACATTATAGAGGACACATCATGCTGATAATGCTGGCACTAATTTCAATGTGAACATCCTATGGGACAGATTCATTATACATTCTTTCTATCGCAGCACTGGCAACATATAACGAACATGAGAAAACAAATATATATATATATATATATATATATATAATATATATATATATATATATATATATATATATATATATATATATATATATAATATATATAATGCCAGACAGAATAACAAATTCAATTTTCTTATAAAATATCACTGTTCACAGAGGAAATTGTTTTGCAACACGATGTCTTGGTTCGTGTATTAGCAGCATTCACAGATGAACTTCTATTATCATTGTATGCAGAGAAAAATCCAGTAGTTGATATAATTAAAGTTCTAATAACTGACAAAAATCATGACATATCCAAATCTTTTAAAATCCCGAAGAAGAATCAAGTTATCCTCTGAACGAACTGTGTGTAAGGGAGAGAAAGTTTTTCTTTTTATCTCTGATCACCTCTAGGATGATGATGTAATTCTCCCCTTGAAAAAAACATCGAAAATTTCATCTGTAATGTCAATTTTAAAATTTTAAATCATTTAAATAAAAAGACACGATGTTCATAAAGTTTTTCTTAGCCTATATAATCAGGTATCCCTGAAAGGTACCTTAAAGTGCACGCCAGAATTACTTTTCCTTCAACGTATTTGGTTTGATTTCAATCGTAACTAGAGAAGCTTGATTCGTTCGGCTTCAAATTTTCATTACAGGTCCATAATTGTCATACATTAGCAATGTCTCCCTTAGTGAAGCAAAATTTCGATGAACACTATCAGAAATTATGTGGGTGAATATTTACAAGTACAATACAATTAACCTTCCACCCACATAACTGGGGAGAACTCTGACACGTCTAAACAAATATTTACTTGCTGATATTGATGCAGGTTGTGGGAATTCAGAGACACTGGGTCACAACAGAATCCCTCCTTCAATGTCCACCGTCTCAGCTCCCCAACTCACTTCGGGACCTTAGATTAGGAATATATAGTTCCTGAATATTATCAAAATTTAAGCCAGTAACACTGGCAAATAACAAATTTAAAAGAAACAATATGACTTGTCAAGAGTATATTTGTCATTACTACAAATTTCATATTAAACGAGTTCACTAATTACAAATATAAGTTACACTTACCCATTTAGTCTATGGGAGATATATCCTAATGTCTTCCTACATGAACGAACACTAATAATGGCCAATAACTGGATGTCTTACCTGTTATGTGGCTTTATACCACATATCAGAAGAACATAAATTATTGCAATGCTCGCGGTGGTCTAGTTCCTCTTCCCATTAACAACGTATTTTGTTTTTCATCCTTATCAACCTTATGTTGAAGATCAAACTATATATTTGGAAATTTCAGATACACTTCACTTTATTCGGTTATTATAAAACTCGTTCGATAATATTTCTATCGCCCCTGATGACCCGCGATTAAATTACTGCAATACATAATACACACATTACGCAATATTCCCGGCTTCTCTCTTCTTTTGCACACATTTATTTAAGTTCAGTGATATTTCCAGCTGTGTAATACATTTTTATTATCAGAATATTAGCTGTTCCAACATTATAACAATTGCATTTTACTTAACTAATTACCATAAAGACCTAATAGGGGATGTTGGTGCCACTGGGCTTAACACCTCTTATAGGTCTTATCAACTCAACATACCTACATCATTACAAAAATATTTCTTTCCTATCAACACACAAGTTACGGGAAAATTATCAAAATTTTCTACAGACGCTTTAAATAATAAAAAGGTTATTTTTATTATTTATACATACAACATATACAAACCTATCTGACATCAGTGACATATTACTATACAGAAAACCCCTTGTTATGCAGAGCATTCCGGGAAAATTAGGTTAATTTTGTCCCCAGGATGCGACCCACGTCAGTCGATTAACACCCAGGTACCTGTTCTGTTGATAGGTGAACGTGAACAGTCTTAAGGAAACACGTCCTAAGATATCGACCCGTACCGAGGATCGCACCACGGACCTCAGTCTGTGAACTGAGTGCACTAGCAATCGAGCCTGATTATACAGACCGAGCCTGAGTCTCAATCTATGTAATTATATTTTACAGAATATTAACTCGTATATTATATAATTAAAAATGCAATAATATCCGTTATCCATTTGTATGCAGAGAAAAAATCCAGTAGTTGATATAATTAAAGTTCTAATAACTGACAAAAAATCAGGACATATCCAAATCTTTTAAAACCCCGAAGAAGAATCAAGTTATCCTCTGAACGAACTGTGTGTAAGAGAGAGAAAGTTTTTCTTTTTATTTCTGATCTCCTCTTGAAAAAAAAATCGAAAATATCACCTCTGATGTAAATTTAAAATTTTTAAATTATTTAAATAAAAAGACATGACGTTCATAAAGTTTTTCTTAGGCTATATAATCAGGTATCCCTGAAAGGTACCTCAAAGTGCACGCCAGAATTACTTATCCTTCAACGTGTTTGGTTTAATTTCAATCGTAACTAGAGATGCTTGATTCGTTCGGCTTCAAATTTTCATGACAGGTCCATAATTGTCATACATTAGCAATATCTCCCCTCAGAAATTATGTGTGGGGTGGGGTGGCACTGAATGTCCGAGATCGCTTGAACTGTTACATAAAAACGGGTATTTAGTCTGAAGTAACACATACAGAGTCTGTCTGGATAGAATTTTCAAGAAGGGCATGAAAAATTGATTCTACTTGTGATACACCGTCCCCCAAACTTAGATAGGGACCAAGGTAGACTACTCTGGGGGAAAATTGTTAAAGCCACAAGGCACAATAATGTAGTAATTATAGGGGACTTGAACTTTTGTCAGAATGATTGGAATTTCTTGTCTGGGAATTTAGACTCAAACGACTTCTTAGAAGTATTTCTGAATTGTTTTTTGAAGCAGTTTGTGACAGAACCTACAAGGGGAAATAACCTGCTTGACTTAGTTCTGGTAAACAAGGAAACTGTTGTTAATAATATAGAAATTACAGAGGAACTCGGCACAAGGGATCACAAATCAATTACCTTTAGCACTGAATGGAAGTATGACAGTAGGGATAATTCAGTAATGGTCCCAGATTTTTGTTTAGCAGATTACAATGGGCTTAGAGAACACTTACCATCTCTGGACTGGGGTAACGAAGAGAGCTCTCAATATGACAACTTTCTGAACACTATATGCTGCCCAAAGAACATTTATCCAGTATAAAGAAATTAGATCGAATAAAAATGACCCAAAATAGATGAATAATAGGCTCAAATACCTTTAAGGGTATAAAAAAATAAAAAAAGGAATTTACAGGCGTGTCAAAACAGGTGAGAGTCATCTTATTAATCAGTATATTGACATTAAGAGGGACATTGAAAAGGGGATAAGAAAAGCTAAACGGGAGTACGAAATTAAAGTTGCTAGGGATTCGAAAACCCCCCAAAAAAATTCCAGGTGTATAGAACAAAAGTCAGAGATAAGATAGGTCCCCTTAAAAATAACTATGGGCATCTTACTGACAAAGAGAATGAAATGTGCTCGATTTTAAATAATTATTTTCTCTCAGTTTTTACACAGGAAGACACTAACAATATTCCAATAATTAATTTTTATAGTGGGCCTGAAGAAGATAAATTATGTAACATCACAGTCACTAGTGAAATGGTTATGAAACAAATAGACCGACTAAAGCAAAATAAGTCGCCGGGACCTGATGAGGTTTTTTCAAGGGTTCTTAAGGAATGCAAAATGGAACTCTGTGAACCAATAGCTAATATTTTTAATTTATCTCTTCAAACAAGTGTAGTGTCTGATATGTGGAAGATGGCTTATGTAATTCCTATTTTTAAAGCAGGGGACAAGTCGCTACCGTCAAATTACCGCCCAATAAGCCTGACCTCAACTGTAGGCAAATTACTAGAGTCAATTATAGCTGAGATTATAAGAAGCCATCTGGATAAACATAATCTGATTAATGATACTCAGCATGGATTCACGAGAGGTCGTTCTTATCTAACTAATTTATTAACTTTCTTCAGTAAAGCTTTTGAGGCTGTTGATCACGATAAAGAATTTGATATTATTTACTTAGATTTTAGTAAGGCTTTTAATAGAGGACCCCACCAAAGACTGTTAAAGAAAGTGGCAGCTCACGGCATTGGGGGAAAAGTGCTCTCATGGATCGAGTCATGGTTCACAGACAGGAAACAGAGAGTATGCATAAATGGGGTAAAATCCGAGTGGGTATCTGTAACAAGTGGCGTTCCACAGGGATCAGTCTTGGGCCCATTGTTGTTTATAATATATATCAATGATCTTGATGAGGGAATTACCAGTGAAATGAACAAATTCGCCGATGACACAAAGATAGGTAGGATAATTGATTCAAACGTAGATATCAAGGAACTTCATGAGGATTTTAACAAACTCAATTCCTGGTCAGAAAAATGGCAGATGCAGTTCAGTGTAGATAAATGCAAAGTTCTGAAGCTCGGGAGTGTCCATAAACCTACCACTTATATGTTAAATAATGTAGAACTTAGCCATACAGATTGCGAAAAGGACTTGGGGGTTATGGTGAGCAGCAACTTCATCCTGTTCCCTACTTGTATGTCTCATAACAATAAAAATGCTTTCAAATGAGCTGATGTAAGTAACAGCTCTTAGCTTGCCAATAAAGTTAGGAATCCTTAACCTGTAAATAGCTTGTCAATAAAGCTAGGGATCATTAACCTTGTCAAACCCTGTGTAAAAAAAAAAAAAAAAAAAAAAAAAAAAACAAGACAGCAATGCCTAAGCTTACGTAATAAGGCAAATAGATTACTGGGATTTATATCAAGTGTAAGCAACAGAAGTCCAGAGGCCATACTGCAGCTTTATACATCATTAGTAAGGCCTCACCTAGATTATGCAGCTCAGTTCTGGTCTCCATATTACAGAATGGACATAAATTCGTTAGAAAACATTCGGCTTAGAATAACTAAATTAATACATAGCATTAGAAATCTTCCTTAAGAAAGATTGAAGACCCTTAAATTACATACACTTGTTAGACGAAGAATGAGGGGAGACATGATCGAAGTGTATAAGTGGAAGATGGGTATTAATTAAGGGGATATAAATAAGGTCTTAAGGGATAGCCCCAAAGAGAGAACCCCAAAATGGTTCTTTTGCAATTTTAAATTTTAGAAAGGTATGGGAAATTTTTTTGGGTTTTGGAAATAGGGTAGTTAGAGTGGAACAGTCTACCATTTGGGTTTTATTGGGGCTAAAACCTTTGGGGTAATTTTCAAATTTGGTTGGATCAATACAAGTGAGGGGGATTGGTTTTGAGGGGGATTTTTTGCACATGAGTATCAAGTATCAGACTTAATCTTGGGTGGCTTAAAAATTGGGGGGCAAATGTTTGTTGAAAAAAATATGGTAACAATACCGACGGGTTTGGTAGGTAAGACACAAGCAACATTTAGGCAGCTTTATTCCGAAACGTTTCTCTTACCCATGGGCTTCGTCAGACAAAAGTAGGCGGGAGCATAAGATTAAAAGGGATGGACTGATTACATCGTCTTCACATCTCTACGCTCCTGCCTACTTTCTGTACTCGACTGAAAACCCTCTGTTTGGGGGTGGGGGCGAAACGTTTGGGAATAAAGTTGCCTAAAGTTCCCTATTGTCTTACCTACCAAATATTTGTTAGTGGGGGGGGATTGTAAAGGCCCTCCCTATGGGGGCCAACAGGCCTCTGCAGGTTTTTTCCTTAGTTATTTTCAAGAGTGAGGTGATGTCACCTCTCGAGTGGGGTTTGTCACCTTCTCTGATAGTTTGTCCCTCTCTGATTGGGGATGTCACCTTCTCTGATGAGGTGATGTCCCTTCTCTGATGAGTGATGTCCCCTTCTCTGATGAAGTGATGTCACCTTCCTGATGAGGTGAGTCCCCTCTCTGAGTGGGTTTGATGTCACCTTTCTCTGAGTGGGGAATTTTACCTTCTCTGAAGAGGTTCAGCCTAGAGTTCGCAGGGGCCCCACCTAGGGGAGTTCGCCCTGTAAAAACTTGCATCTGTGGTCCGGGGTCCACAACCTTTTTGTAAAATTCCTATTGGACGAATCTTTTTTGTGGCTACGGGCCCCGGGCAACGCGAGGGTCTGGATTTTTGAGACTCTCGCCCTCGGTTCACTCCCGCACTGGTAGGGTTTTTTTTGAAATCGGCATTAATTTTCGGGGGTCTTGTTTGAAAACGTCGGTTGCCAATATTTTTTTTCCTGCCCACAAAAAAGTCGAAAAACTTTTTTTTCCATATGCCACCATTTAAAAAAAAATACAAATGCCTACAAATCACTGTATACACACGCTTGCATTTTTTTATATTTTATCTGAATTTGAATTTTATATCGCCTAACTTTATTTCCATTGGGGCGCTCAGACGGCCTGAGGTTTAAGAAAAAAAGGGGATATATTTATTCGATTAGCGCAGGGGCGAAATAGATCGGGTTTTTAGAGACCTAATTTAGGTCTATGACCTTGGTAATACTGCCGTTTCAGTGAGAATTGATGCATGTAAACTAGTCTTAATGAGTGGTGGGGTGTGTAAATCAGAGAAAGATTTTCGAAAAAATGAATCCTTGCAAGATTTAACCCAACCAGAGGGAATTGCCAAGGAGTCCAGACAACATTTTAAATCACTCCCTAAAATTGTTTTATGTTTGGTGAGGGCTTTTCCCCAAGGGCACGAACCTTTTTTTTTCCCTTGTTTGGAGGAACCGAAGCCCTCAATTTTTAATTTAACTTTGCATTTTTCCCCTGGTTTTAAAAAATCTCCCCCATGAATACTATTGGTTTATTCGCATTGGAAAAAAAGGTTAACCAGTTAAACGGGAAGGATAGTTGATTGCTGCATAGTTTAATCTGTTTTTATTCTAGCCGAAATTGGCAAAAAGGCCTTTGAACAAGTTTTAGTATAAAAAAAAACCTCAGTGTTTCTAAAAGGGGAAAGAAGTAATTTTCCTATCCCCCTTTTAAAAAAAAACCTGGTAGTATAACTGCCGGTCAGATCACTCAATATGAGTACAATACTGAAATTCAGCTGTAAGAGCCTACTTTTTCCAGTGAAAAAAAAAAATGAAACGATAAGACAGGTATAAGATCCACATTTCACATGAGTGAAAATCCCGGGTAATACAAAAGACAGCTAAGGAGCCAAAATTTAAAAATAGTTACAAAACCCATATTGATAGTGTCAGATGAAGAGCCACGTTTATGTGAGCGACATACCGGGGATTCGCGTCCATGAAGGGCTACTTTCCACAGGACTGAGCCACGTGTCCTAAGGGACATTACGACCACCGAGAATAAAGTTTCAAAAAATTTTTTCTTACTGCCGAAAGAGTCAGTACTTTTGGAATTCCGTCCTTCGGTGATAAGAGTTTTTATTCAAAACGAGTTATCTTTTCGTCCCCGGGAAACGTAAAAGCTAAGAACGTACAACACCTGAAAAATGGGAAGCGTGAGGTAGTAAGGCTTAAATTCAAAAAATAAAAAGGGTCCTGATTTTTTTAATCAAGAGCCCTTTACCAACTAAGAAAACTCTTGCAAAACAATCACAATCACTAGAAAACCCATCTCCCCAAAAAAAATTTCTTCAAAATTGAAATAATTTTGGGTAGAATTACCGACAATTTTATGTAAAGTAAAAGGGACACAATGCAACTAATTTTCATTTATTGTGCAACGTTTCGCTCTCCAATTTTATCAAGCCCATCAAACGTAAAAGGCAAGAGGGTATATATAGGCTCAAGGGTCAAAACTTGGGTATATTTTAAGTATAGTAAAGTAGTGACAAATTTTGAGAAAATAATACAATATGGAGAGCAATTAATTTGACTGATAAAAGGATATAAAGCATTACACATCCCTTCAAGCGTCACTGACTGCTATAAAAAAGGGAAATGCAAAACACCTTGAGAAAGTCATGAGACAGACCGCCCTTCACCCGGAGGAAAAGGATTCTCGGCAGAAATCACCAAGGGTGTGTGAGCATACCCGCTGATGTGGGGCCCCTCGAGGCGTACAGCTCACCCAGTTCGTGTCAGCTCACTCTCAAGCAAAAACGACAGGAAACGCACCAACCCGCAGGCCTCCCTTTTAGCAGAGGCCCCGCCACCCAGCGGACCTGGTTCTTGGGCAGGAATGTCAGGGGGCCTCACGGCAGAACCAGTTTAGTGTTTCAAGTGCCAGCGTTACAGACACCTGGGGGGGCACCCCTGTCCGAACAGAGAAACTGCGGGGTCTGCAGCCACCCCACCCACGAGGGTGCCACCAAGCGGAAGAATCATCACCAACGAAAAATGCATCCACCAACTGAAAATGCATCGCCCCCACCCACGACCCGAATTGCAGGCAGAAACACCATGCCGAACCCTCGATGCCCTGAGAGGGCCCCTAATTTCGTGAGGCCTGGAAGACACCAACGACGAGACAGCAGCGACGGGAGAGAATCCCCTCAGCAGACGATAGATGCAGAAATCCTCCATACGCAGAACCCCCAAGGCAACCCAACTCAATGCCCAGGAATTTCCGACCCTTTAAGCTCAACCAGGCTCATGAACAGGGGATCCCCCTCACTACTCAACGAAAAAACAAAAAAAGAGGACCCCCGGGCGCCAACGGAAACATCTGGGGGAAAAGCAATCAGCAGACGGGCCACACAGCCCCCACCGCCTCCTTTCCAGGCACAGCCACTAAGCAGGCTGTGGTTTTCACCCCCAGTAATGCCGGGACACAACCTTGATACAGCAACAGGCCACGGTTGCCAGGAAAAAATACAACCCTCAGCAGTCCCCCCCAATTTCAACGCCCAAAAATCCACTGCTTCGAACCCACCCCAAAAGCCAGGCCCTCAACAGAGAGGGGTCTTTAAAAACTCATCAAAGGCATTCACGGGGTATTTCTCAACACAATCACCTCCACGGAACACAAGCATGTTCCGGCAAGGTCCGCACACTCCTGAGGGGGGCTTACTGACAGACAGGAAACAGTGGTGCCATAACTGCGATTTTCAGAGCGGACAGAGCCCGTCCCCAAACCCGGAAACAGCTGAAAGGAGTAACCCCCGTCGCTTATGAGGGACACTAGCTGAAATTCCGGAAACATGCTTGAGGGCAAATCTGCAAAAGTGAAAATCATTCTCCTTCAGGGGGCCAGAACGGGGCATCTCAAGTTAAACCCGTGAGGACCCCCATCTTGCGAACATTTAACTGCATACAGCATACCTTCAAGCTCACTTGGTTTTCGTTTTCGTGGACAAATCCCCCTAATAACCCCAAACGTTTTGATTTCGAACACAGGGAAGGCCAACACAGTTGAAACCCCACCATTTACACTAAAGAAGAGCCCAATGACAACACCCTTTTCCCCCGCGCTCAACCAAAAGCACAACCTAAGATTTCAGTTTTTTCGGAAAACCTCCAATAAAAAATTTTCTCCACACTTTTTTTCCCGTCAAGATACCAAGACCAAAAAAGGGGGTGATCAACGGGGTTTTTTCCCAAAACAACCGAATTTGTAGTCCTAGTTTTTTTTGACGAGGAATTACAACATCCCAAAAACCCTTTCCCGATTTCTTTTTCCTTTTTTTTTTTTTTGCAATTTTAATGATAACAAATTTCACACAGCAGCACCTCCCCCCCAATATTCAAAACACCCCCCCTCACCAACAAAAAAACCATACTTAATCCCCTATTTCAACATAAACCCAACTCTGATTTAAAAACCCCCCCCCTCAAACTCTCCTTCCAACCCAACAGAAAAACATGACCAAAAACAAGGCCAGATCCCTTTGATTCCTCGTGTCCATTTACGCTAGCAAAAACTCAAAGCACATAAAAGGCCCAAAAACTGGAATTCATTACCTTAAATATAAAAAACACTACCTTTTTATAAATTTCAACCTCTTCCCCAAAGTTCCTTCCCCCCAAAACCAAATAAAACTGAAAAACAAACCCTTAAAAATTTGTATATCTTAAATTTTTTTCTACAATAATATCACAAAATTTTAAAACCCTAAAACCCAACAAATTTTATTATTTTTTTAAAACCCCTAACAAAATACCCTTTCTACAAAATTTTAAAAACTTTGCATGAACCATAACCCTTCTTGTAATACCCCACTTTCTTTATATTAATCATTTACATTAATGTTTTTCACTGTTTCATCATTGCTTATTTAAATCTAAATTTAAATTTTAACCCCCCGTTGCATGCATATTAAGTGGTTTTGGCTGCCCCTTTTATCTGTTTTTTTTTTGTACCTCTGGGGGGGGGGGGGGCTAAAATTATAAAAAATAAATAAATAAATAAAAAAAACTGCAAGTAAAACTCTTCAGTCATAATTCCCCAAACCAAAGCCACCCCCAAAGTTTAAAATTCTTCCCCCCGGGTTGCCTGAACGTTTAAAAATACTTTCAAAAAGCTAACACCAATCCCCACGCTTTTTTGCCTTCAAAAAAGGATCAACCAGGACAAAATCAAAGCAACATGATCCAGTCAAGAGGGGTTTAAAACACTATCCCTGGGAGGCTGTACAAGATTTATTAGGTGAAACACAAAAAACCCTCGAAACCCCCCCTCAATAAAACCATTTACGCATGTAGGAACGTAACTTAAAAACGCCTGTGAAAAACACCGAAGTTCCACCAATCATCCATAAAAATTCAGGACGCCCAATTGTGATCAAAAAAAACAAAATTCCCAGACAAAAAGTGCCTCGAACACCTGATCGCGTTTCGAATACAAAAAAACAAAACAAGGGCACTTCACCATCTCGAATTTTAGCAAAATCCCCAAAACATAAACCCGCCATCACATAGTCTCTCCTTTTATACTAACAAAGCACATTACAGAGATGAACACAAAACACGCCTTTTCCCCATCTATTTTTGTCCAACCTTTTTATGTTACCCAAGAAATCTTTTAATTTTTTTTTCCATTACGAATTAATTGCCTCCCTTTTGTATCTACTATTTAAACAACTTTTGTCACCTACTATTTGCTACTACAACCCCCAAATTGACCTCACCTGAGCCTATATATACCCTCTGTGTCAGTGGTCATCGCACGTGAGGTCACGACCCTGAGCTTTTTTGGGGGGTTAGCGGGACGGTACAAACCTGGCTTCTTCTGCGGGTTTAAAAATTTGAGGTTGGGAGTTGAAGGGGGAGGTTTTTGCTTCTCCAGGAGGATTTTGGGGGCTAAAGGGGCCACCTCATGGTCTGGGAAAAAGGTGTGGGGCGGGAGTTGTGGGGAAGGGACTCTACAGTGAGGTGAGTCATCCTCTCGCGTGGGGAAAGGCTGTATTGGGGAGGTAAAAAAAGGCTACCAGCAGGAGGTGCCCAGCACCTCTACAAGTGGCGAGGTCACGAAGGGAGGCGCATCAAAAAAGGAAAGTTAAGGTAAAGTTTAAAGGTAGGAAATCGCTTTCCTTCCCAGGAGTGTACCATACTAGTGAAGGAAAAGGGTACTTCTGCCCCCTAAGGAGTAAAGCGCATTCTTGGGGTTGGGTGACCTCAGGTAAGTTTAATTGACCGTGCTTTGTAATGGAAATAAGAAGTGAGAGATGGGGTTTGCTTCCCTGGACGGGTTTGGGACAGCAACAGGCGGATAATTCTTTCGGGTAAGGGAAAACAAGCCCATTTTTCCCCAGTGCTGGGGAAATGATTGGGAAGGTAGGGAGAAAGCTGCTAGATAGACAGGTCACTATAGATTCATTAATCCAAGGGGGGATCCAATCTAGGTACTTTTCCTAAAAGGGGAAAGGAAAGAATGGTTGTCTGGCAATTGGTGTAAATTGCTGGCTAACGATACGCAAGGAAACTTGCAATCCCATTCATTGACAACTGGAACAACTTTTAGGGCAAACTATTTTTTATGCAAGGAGGGGGTACACTCTGGGGGGCGGGGGTGAGCATTTGCAGACTCGTTTGAGAAGGCCATTGTGAAATGCCTATTTTTTTAAATTTTAAACTGATGGAAATAGAGGTATGGGGGGTTTTGGGGGAAACAAGCGGTTGCAACACTGGGGTTGGAAAATAAATTATAAAAGGCATTCAGCATGAAGTTTTAAATAAAGACAATAGATCAGGTCACAAAAAAAGGGGGGACAGCAGAAGCAGAAAGGGACACCCCCCTTTAAGGGTTTAAACTATACAAAGCGGGAGTGAAAGAAATAATAGATACTAAGATTAATTGCAAGTGCCAGGAAACAAGATATATTGCTATAACGAGACCGGGCCAATCGAAAGATAGAGAGATGCCCTCTGAATGTCACAAAACGGGGTTTAAATTATTCCACACTGACGGGGTCAACAAAAAAGGGGTTTGGAGTAGCGATGTAGTCAGAGACAATTTTAAATTGTTTGTTAGACAGAATTAAATTAAAGCTCACAACTGAATCTGTTTGTTACAGCTTCTCGAGGGCCGAAAAAAAAAAAATTTTTGGGTGTGATTTACGGGGCCCCCCAGACTTGAAGGGGGGGGCAGTAAACTTCAGGGGACAAATTCGAAAGGCATCTCATACAAAAATGTTGGCAAATGGAGATTTCAACTAAAACAGTTTTGACGGGCAATTGACAGAAATTTTTAGAGCATGACTTTCTTGATACATCCAGGATTTTTTTTTTAAAACTTTTTTGTGACAAGCCAACTGGGGAAATAACCCCAAAGGGGGTTCTTGCCAGTAGGGAAACATAATTAAAATCTTGAGGTTAATGTGAGCGGGGGAGAGTGATCACAAATCCTCTTTTTAAAAATATACATGGAATTCCCCAAAAGGGAATCAAGTCTCCCCCCCTGACTTTCCTTGCTGATTTCATGGGACTGAAAAATTACTTAGGGGGGCTGAACGGGAAATAAACCAAAAGGTGAGGTTGCCGATTTGAGCTTTCCCCGGGGAATTTCTGCGCCAGTCAAATTATTCCAAATAGGGAAATCAAATCAAACAAAAATGATCCTAAAGGGGTAACATGTTTAAAAAATCTGTTTGGGTCAAAAGAAGGCATAAACAAATCAAAAGAGGAAGGGGGAATTAAGAAATCGATATATTCATTAAAGAGAGAAAAAAAAAAGGGAATTAAAAAGCAAAAAGAGTTATAGGTTTAAAGTTGCAAGCAATCGAAAAACTAAAACCCCAAAAGGGTTTTTTCAGGGATACGAAGTAAAATCAGGACAAGATAGGCCCACCAAAATTCCTCGGGGCAGCTCAGACAGTGATAAGGGAAAAGTGTAAATTTTAACACAAACTTCCTCTATTTTTAACAGGAGGATACCAGCGATATTCCAGTAAAAGTAAATTTTTGTAAACAGACGATAATAAACTTTGGGACGATTAGGTCACAAGTGACATGGGCCTTGGCAAATAGATAAATTAAAACCTAACAAATCCCCGGGCCCCGAGAACTTTATGCAAGGGGTTTTAAAAAAATGTAAAGAGGAGTTAGCAAACACCTTTTGGGGTAATCTTTTTAACTTTTTCACTAAAAAGGCAATTTTGCCAATAATGGAAAATGGCAAATGTGATACCTATTTTCAAAAAAGGTGCAGGTTTCCCTTGCTCGAACTAAATTACCCAAAAAGCCAACCTCCATGTGGGGGAAAAATTTTTGGAACAAAATTTCCCAGGCAGTTCTAAAACCCCCTTGAAAAGCATAATTAGTCAACGAATCCAGCTGGTTTTACAAAGGGGGGGTTCCGCCTTTCGAATTATTAACTTTTTTTTAGGGGGTAATCTGAATGAATATGATATTGTTATATGGACTTCAGTAAGGGTTTTTTACAGGGGCCCACAAAAGAACATTGAGGAAAATTAAAAACAAATGGAATAGGGGGAGAAATTTTTCCCGGATAGAGGCTGGTTACAAAAGGAGAGAGAGTTTTCAAAAATGGGGGGAAATCAGAGTGGGGAACGCACGAGCGGGGTTTTCCCCAGGGGGGGTGTTGGGGCCCCCCGCTGTTCACAAAACTACAAAACGACATAATGAGGGCATAAAGACGCACGGCAATTTGCCGAGACACCAAAATAGCCGCGAATTCTTTTTTGACGAGGCATTCGAGCACT
This sequence comes from Cherax quadricarinatus, assembly GCF_026875155.1. NCBI lineage: Eukaryota > Metazoa > Arthropoda > Malacostraca > Decapoda > Parastacidae > Cherax > Cherax quadricarinatus. The sequence goes on from NW_026506014.1 coordinate 86,843, forward strand.
CCGGAAGATTTTAAAAGCTGATGCAGGTCGAGAAAGGGGAGAGCATTTAAATAACAAATGCAAAGTTCTAAATGTGGGCAGGGCAAAAACCCTGCCACATATAAACAAATAATTAATCTTAATATTTCGGATTGGGAAAAAAATTAGAGTTCTGGTTAGCAGTAATCTGAAACCAAGACAAAGTCTAAATGTTTGCAAAAGGCTAATAGAATCCTTGGCTTCTATCAAGAAGCATAAATAATAGATCCTCAGGGTTTTTTTTCAACTCAAAAAACCTTGGTTTGGGCCCCATTTAGATTATGCGCAAGTTTTTGGGCACCGATTACAGAATGGATAGAATTCTCTGGAAAAAGTACAAAAGAGGATGACAAAGTTGATCCATGTCCAAAACCTCCCTAGAGGAAGACAAGGCCCTGAACTGCACCCCCTAAAAGACGTAGAAAATTAGGGGGGATATTTGAGGGGTAAAAGGAAGCAGGGGTAAATAAAGGGAGTAAATAGTGTGCGAAAAAATCTGCCTGACAGGACTCGCAGCAATGGGTTTTAAGTTTGGAAAATTCAATTTTAGAAAGGAAAGGGAAAATATGGGGTTTTAATAGAGTTTTGGATGATGGAACAAAACTCCCGATAAGTGAAGAGGGCCCGAATTGTGTACTTTAAAAAAAAGGGGGATAAAACATAGTGGATGTGGGGGGGGTGGAGTTGGACCTGAAAGCTTGTGCTACCAGGCGGTTGCCGTGTTCCTCCCTTTAAATCAATGTACCTGACCCCGACTAGGTTGGGGGCATTGGGGGGTTAAGCCGGTAGGGAAATTGGACCGCCTCGCAAGGCCATACCTTCTGCATGTTTCCTTCGTTCTTTGTTTTTATGTTCTTATATACTGTTTGTAACGGCTTAAAAGCCCCCCGGAGAGCGAAAACGTTCCACAATAAAAACTCACATTAGTTGCACTTTGCCTTTTACTTTACAAGAAATTCTTCGCGAAAGATTGATAACCTTCCGCTAAACTGACAAAAGTTCGAGAATCCAAAGACATTTAACAAGAAAACATTTTGAACAACAGCAAAATATTTAATCATACGTGTTTACTTAAATTTCTACTGGGTAACTTTCGAAGTTCTCCCGAACTTGAAAATGCCGACTTCAGTTACTCTTAACTTGGATTCATCTTAATTTTTGGGAAATGTATTTAAAAAAATATTTTTTTTTATAATTTTCTTAGTTTTTTATGAAAAGAAAAAATTAACAGCTTGGGTAACAAATTTAAAAATTTTTATTCACTTTAATGCCTTGAAATTTCTGTTTAAGACATTTTTACAGTGTCTTGTGTATGTAAAAGTTCTAGTTTTCATGGCACTTTTCATAACGCTTGGCCTTTTTTGTGTGGTGTGGTGGTGTGGGGTGTGTGTGTGTGTGTGGTGTGGTTTGTGTGTGTGTGGTGGTGTGGTGTGTGTGGGGGTTTTGGTGTGTGGTACTCACCTATTGTGGTTACGGGGGCGAGTTTTGCTCTGGGCCCCTCTTCACTGGCAGCTACTGGTCACTCATCCTGCCCTTTTTGCTTTTTCAACCTCTCTTAAAGCAGTAGATCCGCCCCCCTACATTACTACGCAACTGTTTTCCCTTCCCGGCAACCTGTGCTGAAAAAATTCTTCCCGACATCCCTGGATTCATCCGGTCTTCAACTTCCCACTGTTACCCCTTGTTGCTGTGTCCCATTCCCGGGAAAACCCCGGTTTTTTCCACCTTGTCGATTCCTCCCAGTATTTTATAGCGTTATCATATCATCCCCTAACTCTACTGTTCTCTATGTCATGCGATTTTTCCCTAAACCCCCCTCGTAGAACAACCCCCTTGCTCTGGGACTTCCTTGATGCAAACCTTTGCCTTTTTCTAATTTTCTAATGCTTGGCTAGGGGAGGTCCAACCCGGGCCCGCATACCCAATATGGCCTAACGGACCAGTGTAAGGGGGCCCGAATGACCCCTTTTTTAAAATGTCGGAAGATGTTCTAGGTTTGTCAGGCCCCGTTTGGCAAAACCCAAGCTTATTCCGATTCTAAATAAGGAGTCTTCGGACCCTGTACACTGTTAGTTAGGGCCCATATTGGGTTTTGGACACCATTTGGAACCCTCACCTAGCCAACAGTGTTTGTGTGAGTGTGTGTCAGCGCGCGCGGGGCGCCCGGTTCGCTTAACAATTCGCAGTATATAGTTTTTCCTCCACACGGTAGAGGCGTGTGTACTACGTATTCTGATGTCAGAGTGTGTGGGTTCGAATGCGCTGTGTAAATGAGAGATTTAAAAATATAAATGATATAATATATATATAAATATATATATATAAAATATATATATATATATATAAATATATAAATATATATATATAATATATAATATAAAATATAAGGAGGTACTACCTCTGGAACTGTGCTGGGGACCCTCATCCTCGGAGAAAAGAATAAACTTACTTCAGGGGAAAACTCAAGGTTCTCCCTGGAGCTGTTTGAATATTGTCATCTCCTACTACCTCTATATTCTATGTAGTCAATGCACTGGTAAAATACAATAGGGAGAAGAACAACATAGATAACATCTCAGAGCTATATCTAGAATTCTTCGTCCAGCTCCCCGGTGGTGGACTGCGTGCCCAGAATGGTGCATGTGGAGAAATTTTCTCCAGGAGGGGGGTATCAGCCCCCTTCAGCCCCTTCAGCCCCTTCAGCCCCTTTCAGCCCTGAGGGGCCAAGCCCTCTCAGAAGGGGCGAGCATCTTGTTTACTGCTACAGTGAGTAATTGATCACAGATGCTATGCGACGTAGTCAAGTGACCTCTGCTCCTTGCAGCGGTGTTGCAAAGTGTATTTTTATAAGAGACAGTACATTCTTACTTCAGCAGGACAATTAAGGAAAATCCTGCTCCCACTTTATTACCATAGTAAAGATAGTGTACATTGTTGTCTATGCTTAAGTCAGCAAGAAACAAACATTCTGCTTTGCTTCATCGAGGAGGTGACAAGGATGCAAGGTACTAGGTCAGCGTTTTTTTTTTTGTGTGTGTATTAGGGCAGTGACTTCTTGGGGCGGTGTGGCATGGCTAGACTATCTTGACTCTAGGGAGAGTGATACTGACGCCAGGATACTAGCAAAGAACACTGATCTGTGCGTTAGTGGGGAACAAAGTGTCTCAAACACAATAAACATAAGAGAAGTGTGATCAGCTTCTCTTGTGATACATTGTTTAACAATAAAGACAAATCTTGTGGAAATAGTGACCCGGGGGGTTTTCCCAACAATGGGAAAAGTGGACATCCAAGGGCACTTTAGCTTTTTATCAAAATCACCCCCTGTCAAGGTTTGAAACCCATGCCACCTACAAGAGCAAGGATTTTTCGAATTCTTGTAATCGGGGAAGCGCAGTTTTTGAGTCCAAAAGTTTGTAATCAACCTATAGTCGGCAGTAAGGGTGGAAATTTAGTCCAAACAAGTACGACATCTCGCCCCCAGTGTAAAAATACTGACATAACACCCCCCAGGGGGAATTTATAACTTAAAATTAATTTTTTTGCAGCCCAGGAATGGGTTTTGACAGCTTCTAGCCCGTCGCAGGGGGGGCTGGGGGAAAAATTTCTGTCATTTTTCACTAATTTTACTATTTTTATATTATAAAAACACATAGCTGGGAAGGCCAATATCTCAAAAGAATTTTGGGCGGGTCGAACCGGGTAAAACC
>NW_026506015.1:0-32995 GCF_026875155.1 Cherax quadricarinatus
CCCCAAAAAAGATTAACAGTTTTCCCAAATTCCTTTAAATGGGTCGGCAAAACGAAAATCATGGATATTTACTGTTTTAAATCTTTTCTTGAAATTCCCATTAAAAGGCTTAAAGTGATGGATTTTGACACTTGCCCCAAAGCTCTTCAGTGATCCCCAATTTAAATTCACGAGTGTTTCCTTATTTAAACAAGACTTTTCTAGAAAATTTAAATTACCCCGGGTAGGCTCTTTTTAAGGGCTCTGCTTCAGAAAACAGTCCTTAACTTTTTTCCATAAAGTCACTGGACTCTAGATTACCTGTCAAAAAATTTCCCACCCAATTTAACTAAAAGTTAAATCCCCTACTAGGGACTAATTTTATTGTGCCCTAAAAAGCCCTAACAATTTCGCCCAAAAAGTTTTTCCCTCTACCCCTAAACCCAAAACCTGGAGGTCGGTTTTAATTTACACCTAGAATTAGTTTTTTTTTGACCCCCACGAACTCTCCCCAAAACAGATTTTTCTGTTACTGCTCCATCTATTTTTATACCTGTTTTAAATCCCAACAATTAATATTTTCCGAACATATAGGGTTTTAATGGGGGGGAAAATATCGATGGGTAAATACTTGTAAAAGGGGGCGAAAATGAGGAAAACAATTAAGGGGTGTATGGGGGGAGACGGGCAATGGAGGGGCCCTTTAAAGCCCAGAGTTTGCACCATGTCCCAAAAAAAATTTTTTTGCTTTTTTTTCCCAGAACCCCTTTTAAAAAAGGGTTTTTGACCGACTTTTTAATTTCCCTAAGGTGAGGGAAGTGTGGGGGGTGGGGGGGCTGGGTTTAATTGGATATTAAAACGAAAACCACGCCCTTCTTTCCCGTGAAGGTTTATCAATGGAGTGTTGGCGAGGCTGTGAAATTTGGGTTTTGGAAATCCCTGGGGTATGCGGGTAAATGCGCAAGTCAAGGTGCATGGGGGGGGTTTCTTGAGTGGGGGGGGGGGGGGGAGATATAATTTTTTAATTAAAAAAGGGGCGGTGCCCTTTCAGATTTGTGGGTATTTTTTATAGGGTAAACCAGGGTTTTGCGGCGCGGGGGGAAAAACTCGGATATTTTTTGGGAAAAGGATCGGGGGGCGCCCTTAGGTGTTTTTGAGACCCAGCCCCCAAAAAACTTTTATACAGCGATTGATAGTCGAAAACTTTTTTATTGTATAGAAAGGGTTTGGGCATTGCAGCTGTGTTCCCCAAATTACAGGGACAGCAATTGGGGGGATTTTAAGACGGTTTGTAAAAAATTTTTTGGGGGGTTCACGAATGATTTTAAAAGAGAGAAAGTTGTAATGTTACCTTTACACAATAAGTTTTGATATCACAGTATTTTTTCACCCGATTTCCCTGTTCAAAAATTTCTTTTTTTATCTGAACAAAAATTTTATGATTTCCCTCCCACCATTCGATAAAAACCCACAATTTTAAGCTAAATCACATTTGTGTAGTTGTTTGTAATTTTGATTTTGGGGGAAGGGAAAATATTATTTCCCCGGGCAGGGGGGAAAGGTATGGGAAATCCATTTTCCTTTTTTGTTCACAACTTTTGCATCGATTTTTTCGAGATTAGGCCGTTGAAAAGCCCATTTTTTAAACCCCCGCAAAGCTAAATAGTTCAGATTTTTTGGAAAACATCTTATTTTTATCCAATTGAAAAGGCCCCCTTTGGAATACATTTTTACGAGATTTAATGCTTTTGGTCCTACCCTTTTAAATTTTCCACTTTTGGATAAGGAAGGGAATCCCCAGCTTCCTTTCTTATTTGTTTTAAATACAAAAAAGTTAAATAGAAATTTCAAAGTTTAAAAAAATATGTGAAATTTTCAAATGTCTGCTTAAAATTTTAAAACTTTTTTTCCACCCCAAAAAACCCAGGTTTTGGTATAAAAAACATTGCTGGCACCCCGGGAAGACTATCACGGGGTCAGAACATACAGGGGGAATTTAAACAGCTTGAGTCCATTTTGGGGCTGACGCGTGCCCGGAGGGGAAAAGAAACATGGCTTGTGAACCAGGCTGCCCAGTCTATGGGGGCCATTTGTGGGGCCGAGGGGCTAGAGTGCTCCTGGGGAACTTGACCGCCCCAGGGGAGTTTTCAAAAACCGTTTGTCCCGATTTTTTATATATATTTTAAAATATATATTTATATAATTAAATTTTTATAAATATATATATAAAATATATATATATATATATAAAAATTATATTTATATATATGAAAAACAACCCCCAAGGGGTTTTTTTGGGAAAAGGGGGGGGTTGTGTGGCCCATTTTTTTACGAAACAGGGAAAAGTGAACAAACAGAAATTATGGGGGGGAAAATGTGGCAATGTTGGCAGGTGATTGGGTGAAGGGGGATGTTACTGAAGCAGTGAAGATTTTTTAAACGGGGATAGTGAGGCTCAATTTTAAGAGTATGGGGAAAGGGGGAAATTTTATTTCCAATAAAAGTGGGCCCTTAGAAAAAGGATGTGTGTTTCACCGGGTTTTTTTAATTATTTATTAGATGGGGTTGTAAGAGAAGTAAATCCCGGGGGTTTTGGCAAAGGCGTGAGTTAAAAGATAAAGAATCACACATAAAGTGGGAGTTGTCCCGTTGCCCCTTTGCTGATGACACAGGGGGCTTTTGGGAGATTCTGAAGAGAAGTTGCAGAGATTGGGGGATAAATTTTTGGAAAGGGATGCAAAAGAAAAAATTTAAAATGAATCAAAAAGAAAAAGGTTTTATGAGGATAACAAAAAGATTAGGGATGAAAAATTGGTATCAGTTTGGGGGAGAGGTATGGAGGGGGTGAATGTTTTTCCAGAAATTTGGGAGGGGGACGTGTCAGCGGAGGGGCCCCTTAAAGAGAGGTGAATAAATAGAATTCATGGGGGGAAAAGAGTGAGGGTGCACTTAGGAGTCTGTGAGAAAAAGAACTTTGTCCTTGAGGGCAAAGAGGGGAATGTATGAGATAAATTTTTAAACCAAGCTTTTAAATGGGTGTGAAGCAGGGGTGATAAAATGTTGCACCCAGGAGAAGGCTGGGGGCAGTGGAGATGCCATGTCTGAGAGCAATGTGGGGGTGTGAAAATAATGCAGAAATTCGTATTTTTGGGAATTTTAGGAGGGGGGGCGGGATTCCCAAAAACCCTGTTGTCCAGGGGGCTGGGGAAAGGTTGTTGGGGTGGTTCGGAATGTTGAGAAAAAGGACAAAACAAAAAAATTCAAAGGGGTATCATTCTGTAGGGAAGGAAGGCGGGTGGGGGTCCCCTGGGGAAAGGGTTTTGGGGGGGGGGGGGGTAAAGGAGGTTTTGTGTGCGAGGGGCTTGGATTTCCAGCAGCTTTCTTGAACGTTTTTTGATAGAGTAAATTTGGAGACAAATTTTTTAATATTTTACGGCTTTTGGGAGTTGAGCAAAGAAACTTTTATAAAGGGGGTTCAGGAACCGGCGGGCCCCAAACTTGAGTCCTGGAAGGAATACAGTGCCTGCACTCGGGAAAGGGGTGTTAATTTTTGGCCAGTTTAAAAACTGAAGTGTAAAGCCCCCTTTCGGGCAAGACAGTAAAGGGAGGGGGTGATGGTGAAAGTTATTCTTTTTGGGGGCCACCCTCCCTTTTGGGGGAATGCCATGTGATAATAAAAAAAAAATAAAAAATATATATAAATATATATAAAAATATATATATATATATATATATAAATATATAAAATATATAATAAATTATATATATAAATATATAATATATATAAAATGGGGAAAAAAGTCATGCCCTGGGGGCCCAATGTATGGGTAAATAATGCAGAGAATTCGTAGTTTGGAAATTAGGATTAGGTGTGGGTTTACCAAAACATTATCTAGAGGGCAGAGGGGGGGTTGTTGAGGGGGTTTCGGACATACAAAAGAAATGGAAAAAAAACAAAAATGATTTCGAAGGTATAAATCTGTAGGGAAAGGGAAGGCGGGGTAGGGGTCATCCTAAAAAGGGGTTGGAGAGAGGAGGGGGTAAAAGGGGGTTTTTTTGTGTGCGAGAGGCTTGGACTTCCAGCAGGCTTTCGTGGGGGCGAATTTGAAAGGAGTGAATCTGGGAACGAAGGGTTTTTAATTACTTAAACGTGCTGTTTGGAGTGTGGAAAAGAAACATTTAAAAAGGGATTGGGGAAACCCGCAGCCGATGATCCGGGAAGGGGAATACAGTGCCTGCACTCTGAAGGGGGGGTGTTAATGTTGCAGTTTTATAAACCGAAAGTGTAAAGCACCCCCCCGGGAAAAGAAAAGTAAATGGAGTGATTGTTTAAAATTTTTTCTCTTTTTTTGGGCCACCCTCCCCTTGGGTGGGAGCCCGGCCGATTTTTTTAAAGAAAAAAAACATTTTCCCCCCCTTGGGATCTGAAAAGGTGGAAGCACTTAGAGGAAAGCACCCTCCGGGGAAACCGGGGGAAACCAACATTCCCAACACCCTGTCCCCCCCGGGGAAACCCATTGATCGTGGAAACTCGGACATTTAAAAAAAAAAAATGTCTTTTCCCTTCGGGGTGTGCGGGGGAAAACACGGGGAATAAGGCCAAAGAAATTTAAAAGGGAAATTTTTAACCCATTTTTGGGACTTTGCAGAACACTGCTTTCAGAAAATTAAAAGGGTTTCGTCAACATTTTCCTTGGCTGGTCTTTTCCCTTTTGAAAAAATTTAAAACCTTTTTTTTTTGGGTGAAAAAAGTGTGCATTTAAAAAAGAAGGATGGGGGAAAATTAGGCCTTTTTGCAGTAGGCAACATTTTTTCGCTCCCTTTTTTCCCCAAACTGTTTCCCAAAAAAGCTTTCGCACAAAAAGAAAGCCAAAAGCTTCAACCAAACCATTTTGGTTTGGGGCCCTTTTCAAGGAAGTGAACAGCGTTCAGCAAAAAAGGGCTATATCAAAAAACCCCTTCCTGGGGACAAAGCTGGTAAAATTGGGATTCAAGAATGCTTTTTAATCTCCAAAAAGAAAAATGGTTTTAGCACGATACAAGAAAAAATTCCCGGTCTTTTCCTTTTTTACTTTCAGCTGGATATAAAAGGAATCAATGCCCCCTTTTTAAGGAGCATGAAATCACATCATCAGGGGTTGTCCAGAAAAGGGGGATCCCCCTTTGAAACCATTTTCCCCTTCGTAAGCGGTTAGGGAAATCACAGCCGACTAACCTTTGGGGGCAAAACACCCGGGTTTCCTGGATGATGACATAATAGAAAGGTACAAAGGATCCCCTTTAGTTTGATCTTACCAAGTGATGACAGGGGAGAGGAAAGGGGTTCCCATCCTAAATTTCCATCCAAATGTGAAATCATTTTCACTCAGTCAACAAGTAGAAATGCAGTGAAAACCAAACTATCGGAGAAACAGTCTTTGGGCCCCCAAAAATTTACTTTTGTTTTGGATCACCTCTGGGAAGCGATGCCTTGACACAATTCTCAAAGAAATTGGAAGAGTTGAGGGAAGGGAAAATGACGTTTTAGGCAATCTTGACACCCCGATCCCTTTGTACCTTCTCACATAGTGTTTTGGAGTCCCCTCCCGGGTTTGACAAATTTCCAAAGGGATGTGCCCCTTTAAACAAGAAAACCCAATACTGCACGAAAATGAAAAGATCCTGAGGCAAAATTTTTTCCGAAGCCCTGGCAGTGGAACCAACTAAAATTTCCAGTCCACAAGGAGACTTTGGGTGTCTGCAAGCCCTCACAGATTGCGCAAACCTGTTTTTTCCTGCCTCATCATTGCAACCAAAGGGTTTGTGCAAAAATTTTTCCCGGACATCTTAGGGACAAGTTTGGGGGCCCAGGACCAAAATTCTTTTGACGAGCCATGTCTGGGATAATCAAACGGGTTTTCTAAAACCCAGACCTGCCCCCCCCAAACCAACACAAACCTTTGCACTGGGAAAAGGTTTTATAGTGGAGAAAATACCCTCAAAAAATGCTTCAGAGTGGGGGTCGGGGAAAGGGACAAGCCCGCCTCCGGGACATTGAGAGCCCCTTTCAGCAGAACCCCTCTGTTGGCTGTTCCCAACTCCCAGCCTTCCCAAAAACCGCCTCGACCCAAAAGGCCCCAACCGCTTTGGTGTTGCCCGTCGACTTTTATCCCTTTTCCCCCCCAAACCCCGGAAATTTTTTGCAAGAACAGCAGCCCCGTTTCGGGTCCCAAAGGGTCTTGTGTGCCGTAAATCCGGGGGAAAAGTTTTGCAAGAATGAGGGGGTTTAATAACATTATCAAGAGGAGCCTCCCCGACACCCGAAAGGGAGCCCCCCCAAACTATGAAAAACAAAAATCGCGGGGCCAGAAGTGCCCCAATGGTTCAAAACCTTCAACCCGGGAGGGCATCCGCCATTTCGGGAGTCCCAAAAGTCTAGAAAAATGGAGAACTTGCTCATCATTATATGTTTTTTCCCAAAAGGCTCGGGCCCCTTGGGCTAAAGGGGGAAAAGGGATTTCATCAAAGTTTCTTAAGAAGCGGGCCCAAAAGACTCATCGGGGTAACTGGGGACCCAGGGCACTAGTTTTTTTTTCCCAACTGACTCATTTGGGGGGCTGTTCAGAGGGGTAATCCCTGCTGTATTTTGGGTACGTCCCCACTCTGAGGAGCGGGGATGGATTTTCGCCTTAAAAATCAGTGACAAACACATAACAAGATGTCTAATATTTACCCCCTAAACATCTCATTTTACATATATGCCATTTTTAATATAAATATATATATATATATATATATAATAAATATATATAAAATATATAAAAATTATATATATAAAAAAATAGTGGTCCCTTTCTTTTTTTCCCGTTTTTAATCTTTTTTCCTGGAGGAGCTAATAAAAAACGAAATTTATGTTTTGGGCGAATAAATTTTTTCCCCATAAGAAAAAATGAAAATTTAAAAATTTAATTCCTTTTCCTGCCCCAAACCCAAATAAAAAAAAACCCAAAAAAAAATTTTTACATGAAATATACATGTAAAACATAAACAATACAATGGGAAAATTTATAAAAGAAACTTTAAAGCATAAAAACATTCCCTTTATTGGAGATTCTTCTTAGTGAAAGGAAATGAGGGGAAAGAGAGATTGGATTGTTTACATTTTTGGAAAAAGGGAAACCCCCTTCCAGCAACACCTCAGGTACCAATTGTTTCCTTTGGGGGTTGTTTCTTTTCTCTGTTTTTAATTGCCACTAAGACCACCTTAGATTCATTTAAGTTTTGGTCTCGCAAATAACTGTGGAGAGACTCTTTTTCTGGCGTCTTTTAAAAACATTTCCCCTAAAATGGCCCAAAAACTTTCCACTGTACATTTTTTCTCACCTTTTTTAAAACCACAGGCTTGGCACTAGGACTTTTTTTGGGGAGCCATGGAGCTTTTTTTAGTATTTTCAAGCACAAAAATGATGGAATTTTATAAAAATTTCGTAGGAGCACTTGGGGGGACCTTCACTCACGGGAAAAACAATGCCAAGACTGGCTGGGAAAGGAGGCCCCCTTTGGGTTTTTCCACACCGTGCGTAAAACTCCTGGATAAAACTATTTTTTTCGCGGAACCCAACCTAAAAAAAGCGAGTCCATTTTTAAAAAGGGAAAATACCCCCTAAGGCGAAATTTACATTGCCGAAAACTACGAAAAGCGGGGACCCTGTATATTTAACAACCACTGTGAAAGAATAAGAAGTTCCAACCCTTTTCGTAAACAATTTCATACATTATAAAGGAAAACAATAAATTTTTCCCTTTGGGGGGGGGATATATATACACACACACACCACAATAATATATAATTTATATATATATAAAAATTATAAATATATATATATAATATATATATATATATTATATATATATATATATATATATAAAATTTTATATATATTATTATATATATAATAATATAAATAATATATAAAATAAAAATAAATATAAAATAATATAAATATTTTTATATATATATATTTATATATAAATAAAAAATATACATATATAAAAATATTATATATATATAAAAATATATATATAAATAAATATTATATATATTTATATATAAAAAATATATATATTTTATATATATAATTCGTGCCAAACAGGAAAAACCTTCAAATTTTTTGGCTTAAATACAACGTTCTTTTTGGGAATCAGTGAAGAGGCGGGGCCATGACCTGAGTCTCGACCCCTGCAACCACAAAGAGGGGAGTACAAATAAGAGTACAACACACCACACACACACACACACCCCGGGAAACAACATTTTCCCCGGGGGGCCCCTCGGGAAGGGACAAAAACCCCCTGTCGTCCCCATTAACCACTCTTCAGCATACCCCCTTGAAACGGGACAGCTACCCCGAGGTATGGAAGACAGAAAAAGAAGCCCCCAATTTTTAAAAAAAGAACAGAAAAGGGGTTTCTAAATTACAGACCATGCCCCACTACGTGTAAAAGTATGAAAAGTCAGGGAGAAGATTATCAGGAGGAGAGTGGGGGAAAAGCACCGGGAACAAACAAGATTTAAACGACTCCCAGCACGGATTCAGGGGAAGGCATATCCTGTGCCCAAAAAAACCTTTCTGGATTTTTTTGACAAAGTTACAGAAGTAAGACACGAGATAAGGAAAGGGGTTCCCACACGTTCCCCCACAAGAGATTAGTGCAGAAACTAAAAGGGTCAGGGGTATATAAAAGGGGGGGGCACTGGGAGTGGATCAGAAAAACCTGAAAAGGGAGGCAACAACGAGTAATGGTACGTGGGTGAGGTATCACAATGGGGACCTGTGACGACGGGGTCCCCCCCAGGGGTCCCGGGCATAGGGCCAGTGCTATTTTTGGGGTTGTGAATGCAAGAAAGGGATAAAACTCAAGGTTTTTTCCCCTTTTGCAGATGATGTTTAATTTAAAGAGGAGAATTAAAATCAAGGGGAAGATCAGGCAGGACTTCAAAAAACTTGGACAAAGGGTGGATACGTGGGCCAGCAACTGGGTTCTCGGAAAATTTAAAAAATGCCAAATGCAAATCATGGGAAAACGGAGAAGGCCCAAAAAAGACCGCAGAAAAGAGTATAACTAGGTTTGGGCAAAAACTGCAAACCCCCCCAAGGGGAAAGAACTTTGGGGCCATAACAACCCAGCACGTTTTTCGGAGGGAAAACATCAAACCCGTAACTGCTTCAGGGAAACGGGCGCCCCGGCAAACCTGAGAATAGCGTTTTTTGGGCACCTTAAATTTAAGGGAAAAAATTTAAGACAAATGTAAAACTTGGGACGTCAGGCCCATAACCCGGAGTTTTGCGGGCCCCCGATTGGAACTCACAAACCCGGTCAAGCACGTCAAAAGAAAATAAAAAAGTTCAAAGGTTTTCAACAAGTCAAATTTTCCCGGGGGTTTAGGGAATGTCCCAAAGAAGAAAGCCGAGAAAATTGGGCTGACGACACTTTAGGACAGAAGGGGCAAAGGGGGGAAAATGAAAACGACATACACAAAACGCGGGGGAAAGATTAGGTTGGGTAAGACAGGATTTTCCAAAGAGGGGACAACAGAAACAAGAGGGCCAGTTGGGAAGCTGAAGACTCAAAAGGGGCCCCAGGGATGTTAGGAAGGGTTTCCCTTCAGCAAATGAGTAGCATGAAGTGGAATGCCTAGCAAAATGATGGTTTGTGGAGGGACAACATACATAGCTTTTAAAACAAAGTATGGGCATGGCTCGGAACAAGAGAGAGAAAAGAGAGAGAGGGCCTATAGCGATCAGGAAGGGCGGGGCCAGGAGCTGGTCCGAAACCCCCGCAGCCAAAATTAGGTGGTTTCAATTTGGTTTAAAATTTGGTAGTTTCACACACACACCAAAACCCCACACACACACAAAAACCTCGGGCCCTCTCCCCCGAGGGAGGGGGACCCAAAAAGAAAGAAAAACTTTCATCATCCTTCAACACTTTTCGCCAAACACTCATACACAATCACTGTCTTTGCAGAGGCGCTTTGGGTACGAAAAATTCAGAATTTCCCCCAAAAAAAGCCCCTATCCCAACCCCTCTAAAGGGGAGGCATCGTACTTCCCATTTCCAGACTCAAGGGGCGGGGTAAACGGTTTCCCCTGAATCCGTTCACAAAACTTTTTCCCGGTCACACTCCAAAAACTCGTCAGGGCCCCAAAATTTTCCCTTTGTCTCCATTCCCCTCTTATCTAACAAGCTCAGGTAAAAGCTTGCTAGAAATCCATAAAGCCCCCGCCCACAAAACCTCCTTTCCCCCCCCCCTCCAACCTTTTTGGGGGACGAGAACCCTTTCCCCCTCTTCCTTTCCCCACAGAATTTTACACTCTTCAAGTCATTCTATTCTCTCTAAATGAAACCCCTCAACCCCCAACAACCCCCTTTAACCCTCTGACCAAAAACCTTTATAACCCAAAACCTCATAATTTTCACAAATAAAGAACTCTCATAATATTTAAAAATCGCACATTTCCCCCTTTAATTTCGACATCTGCACGCCTCCACCGTCACCTCCCCGCAAACATATAAAACCAAAGCTTCCAAACCCCTATAAGTGTTGGGCCACTATTTCTCGTACATTCCCTTTTTTGCTTCCCATGGAAAACTTTCTCTGTCCTTTCCCCAGAAAATTTTAACCACAACTCACCTAATTTTTTATCATCAATTCTAAAGATTAACCCCATTCCTTTTTAAAAAAAATATCTTTTTGAAAAATCAACTCCCAAATAATCTGACAACATTCAACCTTTTAAAAAACCCTACCCCCGGCCGGATTGAACCCCGGTCATAGAGTCTCAAAACTCCCGCCCCCCTCGCGTTAGCCAAAGACCAGCTAGCCACAATAAAATTTAACCAAATAGGTTTAATTTTTACACCATAGGAAAAGGTTTGGGACCGGCACCACTGTTGGGCCACAAAGCAAGTTTTTTTTCAGACCAACCCACTAGCGGAATCTTTTTGTGGCTACTGTCTAGGGGCAACGCGACGGGCTGGAGTTTTTTTGAGAACTCGACCGCGGGTTCAATCCCGGGCCCGGGGGGATGGTTTTTTTTTTGCAATCGTTCCCTTTCGATTTTTTTGAGCAGTAACATTCACTTTTAAACCCCACCTTTCCCCCCCTTTCCCAAATTTGGAAAATCCATTTTTTTTTTAAACTATTTCCCTTTGATACCATTTAAAAAAACCCTTTCCCCTTATTTAAAGTTTTGTTTTAAAATTTTTACCTTTTCACACCCTCCCAAAGTGGTTTCCCCAAAACCTTTTTCAACTTTCTTTTGAAATTTCCCAAAAAAACAGAGTATCATTAGCAAAAAGTAACGGTCAACCCCATTTTGTATTTAATTCCCCCTAATTTAATCACGCACACACACACACAACACACACACACACACAAAACACCCCACACACCCACAACACACACACACAAAATGTATTATATGCAATAAGAAACACAGTAAACAGGTGATTTTAAAATATGCCCAAAAAAACCACTGTGAAAGAATATGAAATTAAAAAGCGCTTTCGGACTACTTTTCATTGTTTAAGGGGAAAAGAAAGTAAAAATTTAAAGGAAAGGGGAATTAAAAGGGGTTAACTACACCTCACAGTTTAACCCCTACAAAAAACACCTGAAAAGCAAAGACAATACCGGGCTCAAAGAAAAGAGGAAAACTGCAGTAGGTCTCTGGGCCAAAAATAGACAGGTTGGGGTGTCCCTGGGGCCTGTCTAGTTGGACCAGCGGAACCCACTGCAGTGGTTTTCCCCCCTTTTTTTTGATTTCCCGGGATTGTCGCGCGTCCCGGTGTTTCTTTGTTTGGGGGTTGACTGTGAGGTGTAATCAAACCTTTAATTGCCTTTCCCTTTTTTGGATGAATTTTTATAGTTTTTTTGACAAAGTGGGTAGTCACGAAAATTCTTTTGGGAAAAACACTAAATTTTTTCACAGTGGGGTTTTTTTGCAAAATTTTAAAAAAAATATAAGAACAAAAAGAAAGAAGGATCACTGAGGCATGCCCCACTGACCCATGCCAAAAAGATCCATGCCACACTTTCCGGGTTAGCCAAATTTACCCACCTAGTCAGGTCACTTTCCCCTTTAAAAAAGGACACGGGAAAAAAGGGCCCAGTAGCACAAGCAGTCAGGTTCAAATTAAATCCCATCATGTATTTTTTCTAAAACCCCTTTTTTAAAACTACACAAAGTTTTAACCTCTATAACTGTACTCGGGAGTTTTTTTCCCCCCTCATCTACAAATCTATTACCAAAAAACCGTGCTTTCCTATATCCGCCTTAAATTTTGAATTTTTTTCCCGCTTTAAAAAAACAAATCCTGCCAATCCGTTTTGAAACCCGGGAAAATTTTTTACACGCAAATTTTCTTTCCCCCTTTAAATTTATTCCTGTTTTTTCCCTTTTTACACCTCGATCATACTCCCCAATTCCCAAAACCTTTTTTTAAGAGTTTCAGGGTTCAGGGGCCCCCAAATCTATCCCTTTGGAAATTTCTGATACATGGGATCAACCTTGTCATCCCCCTGTGTACGACGTTTTTTAGAGCATTTATAACCATTCTGGGAATACGGTGACCAAAAATGTGCACATAGTCTAAATAGGCCCAAAACCCAAAGATATATAGGGGTTGAAGAACAACCTGAAAGGGCTTCTATATTTATACTTTCTTATAGAACAAAGGATTCTTTTAGCTTTATGCCCAACAAATAATTTCCGGTTTTTGGTTTTAGGGTTACTGCAAAACCCGAACTCCTAAACCTTTTCGTAATCAGAAGTTTTTAAGATCTTTCATTACTTTTGGTTTTTTTTTGGCATGGTTATTTTCCCCGTCCAACATTTAGAACTTTGCATTTGCTTTTAATTAAACTGCATCTGGGCCCCTTTTCCGACCATTTTTCTCAGTCATTGAAATCATCCTGGAAGGGGCTCTAGTGTCCTCAAAAAAATGAAAATTTTGGGCGGCCTATTTTTGGGGTCATCAGAAATTTTATTATTTATTTATTTCCCCCACCCCTGTCCCTTTTTTGTAAATTTTTTTAACAAAAAAAGGGGGCCCCAAAAAAAGACCCCCTGGGGGAACACCACCTTACGTGCCCCCCATTCTATTTCCCCCCCCAAATTAAAGCATACTCCACTGCCTTTTTTGTCAACCACGGCTTTTTCCCAGGAAAAAAAATTTTCATAATATAATGTACACAATACAAAATTCATTAAAATGTTTTACCTCCTCAAACCCCCTTAGTGAAAAAAAGTTGGGAAACTCGTAAAGGCAGGAAAAGCCCTTTTTTAAAACCGGTTGAGATTCATTAAACAATTTTTTTCCTATCAAGATGGCTCAAATTGCTTTGGAAAATTTTGAATTTCCCTAAATTTTCCACTAGGGGGGTAAGGCTTATTGGGGCTATAGTTTTTTTTTTTTGAAGCTAAGGAACCCCTTTACCTCCTTGAAAAAAGGTATTAAAATTTGCCATTTTCCACTTATCCCGGCCTCTGGGCCCGTTTTTTAGAGATTTGGGTTAAAAAAAACCACACGTTTCCCCAAGTTCCCCCTTTACATTTTCCCTTTTAAAAACCCCTTTCAAACATTTTATCAGGGGCCCCGGGAAATTTTTTAGGTTTATTTTTCTGTTTGTCTGAAAGGGCATTTTCACTATTAACCACAACGTGCATAAATTTTTTTTATCATCCTTTTCTACATAACCTGTTATTTTTTTTGGAAAATTTTTCTAGTATTATTCGGGTAAAAAAGGGGATAAAATAGACATTGAAAAAAAACACAAATCCTTACCACTGTCAGCGATCTTCCCCTTTGTTTTCTCTTAAGTGGGCCCCAACTTGTCCCCTAATCTAACTTCTGTATACCTGAAAGAACCCTTTTTGGGTTTTCTTTTTGAATCCCTTCCCCCTTAGCTTTTAAAATCCCTTTTCACTTTCTTGTTTTTTTTTTTATTTTTTCTCTGTTTTCGAAATTTTTTAAATTTTTTAACTTTCCCCTCCCCACTTTTGAACGCCAAAATATGCCCTCTTTTGATCAAAGAGATGTTTTTTAAAATCTATTGTTTTATCCCTTTGGGGGCATGTTTTTTTCAGAAACAATTTTCCCAAATGGGAACAAAAATTGCTGGCAGGGTTTGAACTATGCCTGAAAAGGTCATATTGCTACCAAAACCACCCCCCCCTGACCCTAGTCCAGGGCCCCCCCTATTTAGCCCCCCCAGGAAAATTTTTCAGTCGCATTAAATTTGGGCCAAAAGAGAATTTTGGGGGCGATTTTGGGTTTTCATTATCTGGGGAATTCCATGTTTTAAAAAAAAGCTAAATTTAAATTTTTATCGCTTTCCCCAAGCCATCATTAACTTCAAATTATTTAAAAAAATGGGTTCCCTTTTTTGGCAAAAACCAATTTAACAGATTGTTTCTCTATTGGGTTTTGCACAAACTTTTTTAAAAAAAAATCATAACTTTACTAAGAAAGGCACAACCAAGATTTTTTCACAATTTTTCAACTTTTTTTCTCTAAATTTAAAATTTCCCCCTTAAAACCACATTTTCCTATCAAGAAAGCCTTATGAAAAATTTTGGCCCCATAACACTTTTGGGGCCCCCCTATTTAAGGGTTTGGGGGGGTGGGGGGAAAAGTTCAATAGTTTGGAGAAGCAAGGGGGGATATATTAACAAATTTTCATTGGGCCGGGAAATTGTTTTAAAGGGAAAGGGGAAGTCCCAAGGGCCCGCTATTCCCCAAACCCTTTTTTTCCCCCTCCCTGAAAATTAATTTGTTTTTTCCCGCCGGCGCTTTTTTAAGGTTTGGTCATCTAGCTCCCCTTTCCCCCCCTTTTTTCCCCTTCCCCCTTTTTCCCCTTTTTCCCCCCCCCCCGGAAAAAGGGGACGTGTGGGGCCTGGTCAAACATAAATCACCAAAAACCCCAGCTTTCCCCAAAACTACTTAAGTACATGCCCGCCCTTTTATTCCCAGTGGATTTATTGGTTGGGAAACTTCACTTTTGACCAATAAAAAACTTAGGATTTTTAGCCTTGCTTTTAATTTTACTGTTTTAATAATCACCAAAGTCTTTTAGGTATTTACTTTTGGGGGAGTTGGGTTTTTTAAACAAATGTTAACCTGTCTATCTTTTTAGCTTGGATGCAGAGAAAGGGGCCCCCCGTCCAAAACAACCAGAAGAAAAGAAAGGAGATGGGCAACGTCCAGACGTCCCCCTTTTTTTGGGTTTAATTTTCCTTGAAACCCTTTTGAAAATTTCAGGGCGTAACCCCCCAACATTTCAGCGGGAAAGAACCGTTTTTCCCGTCAAATTGGGGTATAATACTCACAGCTATACTGTGAAGAACTAGCCCTGGGTCGTTTAAACCCAAAACCCCGCGACCCCCCCCCCCCCTCATCAGCAACGGCTACGATTTCTTAACCCCACAGTTCCCCTAACACCAACACCCCTATATATATTAAACGTTAATTCGGGTTTTTTTATTTTTCATTTTTTATTTTCTTTTAAATTAAGGGTTAAAATTTTATATTTAAGTGTTTAAATTTTTTATTTTCTATATAATAAAGTTTTTGTTTTTTCTGTTATTATTTTTTTTCCCATTCTTTAATTTTCCCGAGGAGCCAGCCTTAGTAAAACTGGGCTGAAGTTTTTACAGGGCTGAGTAAGCCTTCACAATGGCGACCTTTCCAGGAGAACTCACTGAATCAAGATTCAACTCCATCCGAATCTACCACGGGAAATTCAAAAAGCGCATTTCCAAAAGATGGGTTTTTCCCCCCCCGCCATGGGGTAAACATTTTTCCCACGGGAGGACTAAAGGTACAAAGGGATTTAAAAGATTTGTGATTGTTTTAGTCTCCAAATTTTTTGTAAAATCAAGTCCCGGCAGGATAAAAATAATTTAAATTTTGGGCCAAACCCTTTTTTGGGGCTTGAAAAAAACTTTGGAGGATTAACCCTTGGACCAGAATTTTTCCCGTACAATTTGTTTCATTAGCTCCTTTTTTAAAATCAAGGGAACTGTCGTAGGGCACTCTTTATTTCTTTGGAAAAAAATTGGATGGTCAAGTGACCCCCTTCTACTTACTGTTGCTCGACCGGATAGAACCCCTTTGTTTTTTATTAAAACATATTGTTTTAAAATTTAAATAGGGGGGTTTTAGCCCCAGTTTTAATTTTCGTTTTTAAACGGAGCAGAAAAAGGAAAACCCTCCGTTTTCCTTTTAAAAACCCCCTTTCATTTCCCCCCGAAATTTTTAAATTTTTTCCCTTTCAACCCTGGGGGAAAACCAGTTTTGGATGAAAGCTGAAAACAAGTTAGGGAAAACAGGGAAAAATTTTGAATTTTTTTCATTAGTGCTAAATCCAGGAAAGCCCTTTAAAAGAAAGAATTGAGAGGGGGAAAAAAGAAGCTAAAAAAAGGAAAGAGAAAGAATAAGGGGAGAGAAGAAATCGAAAGGGAAAAAGGAGAGAGAAATTGAAGAGAAATTTCCCAGAAAAAACAGTTAAACGAAGCGAGAATACCAAAAAAAGCGTGATAGACCCTTTATCGTGAGGAAAAAGCTAGGCGGGGGAACAGCTAAGATACTGGGAACAAGCAAGATGCGTGGGGAACAAGTTAAATTAAGAAACTTAGGAAAAGCAAAGGAAGAGAACACTATTTAAAAGAGAAAAAGGACCGAGCCGAAAAATCCGCCTTGAATTAAGAATAAAAAGTTAATTTTTTACACAACTTTTAGAGGAGGGATAATGGAACAACGTGCGCTAGGCACATTTCCACACCTAATTTCCCTCCCTTCACAAAGGGAAGACATTTTTTTTCAACATTATCATTTTTTGAAAAAACCGCCCCCCCTGTGAATGGCCTGCTGACCCTGGGCTCTGGGTTTGGGGTATGTTTTTTTCGGTCGCTTGAATATCAGCAACTTTTTTTCGCAGGATAAATTAATTATAACCTACAAAAAGGGCATTCCTTAAAGCATATCAAAAAACCACAAATCTTACGGGAAAAGATTTCGGGGAATGCCACCTTACACCTGCCAGAATTTTCAGCAGTTACAGTAACCCCTTTTTCGTTTGTTCGACTTTGGATAGATTTCGGAATTGATCCAGTTATAAAACTTTTAGAACTTCATGGTTGCTGACCAGTTCCTGACGCTCTTCCCCACAATACGAACATTCATCAGAGAACGAAACCCTGAAAAAAGTGAGGACGTTGCCGGGGCTGCGACCTGTATGCTGAGACTCAAAAATTCCTAAAAAGACCTAAAGGGACGCCCCAAAGGGGCAAGGGTTCTCAACCCTTTAAAAATCAAACCCTCTAGGGGAAAAAGTAAAATGACTTTTTTTTTCCTGTTTGTCATTGTGTGGTGTTGGGGGACATAAAGGGGCAGTAGGGCAAAACGTAACTCGTTTTTACCGCCCGTTTTTTACCATTTTTTGGTACACCAGACAAAGGGGTTTTTCACTCTTTCTTAAAAATATTTATCAAAAATATCCCTAAAACAACAACTGAGAAATGACTGTTTTTACTAAAAAGCCCATGTCCCCAAATTTTCTCTTAAGGGACTACGTAAGGTTTTTGGACACTTGGTCCCGAAGAACAATGCTTATCTAATTTTCTGTTACTCCTTTTCTCAAAATAAACTTATCTTATTCACAAAAATAAAGTTTTTAAAATTCCCTGGAATATTGAAAAAAAAATCTGCCCTTTACTCCCACATAACCCCAAATTTTGGAAATTTCCAAAATTTGGTCACCGAAAAATAAAAAAATCATTGTTCACAATTTTTGTGAGTATTAATTCCATTTAATTCAGAAATAAAGGGACAATTTGGACATTGGGTGAAAAAGTTACTTCCGGATTCGGCCGGGGGACGCCCCCGGGCCCCCCGTCCAAAAAAAAAAAAAAAAAAAAAAAAAAAAAAATGCGAAAATCGCGTTTGTTTGGGTTTTTCATAGAAACTGATGTTCAAGTCATTTATCCTTTTTAAAAAACACCTTTTTTCTTACTCAAGACTAAAAAGGACAGGGAGAGGATAACCAATTTTTTACGAAATATTTCCGATAATCTTTCGTCTATTAGGGCCTATTTTATTTAGCTAGAGATATAAAAGTTTGTATGTAATTTTTTAGTGTTTATTATACATATTAGATCAATTTTCGATAGACAAAAAAAGCCTAGAGTTTATAATAAACGTAATAATGGGCGATTCCCGGTACCTCGGGGGCGGGAACACTGCCGAGGGGCCCGTCTTTCCCGGTTTGTCGCAAGTCGCAAAAAATCCCGCCCCCTGTTTTTTGATGCCCCAAAAAGTCATTATTTTATTTGAAAGAATAAGCAGAAAAGGCATAAAAAACAAGGGAAAAAACCCCCAAAAAATAATGGGCCCCTGACAACTCGCTACCAACATCACCGTCACCAACCTGATATAAATGACTATAATTTTTCTTGAGAAAAAGTCGAGAACATTTTCATTCTGGTACCATTGTGTTGCAAAAAGTTGAGCATTTTTCAGTATAATAACTTAATTTTTATTTTTTTTCATTTTGGGTGAGCACGCGCGGAAAGTTGCCCTACGCCCCCCTAAAAGTCCAGATTGTCCTTCTAAGAAGGCCAAAAAGTTGGGAAAATTTTTAAAGACGGAAGACCAAGCACCCCTTTTTTCAGCAAAAATTTTAAAGGACTTACCATTTTACGAGACACTGGATGCACGAGAATACCGGCGAATATTTAAAATAATAATAAGTTAGTAATTTCGATAACTGTTCCCAATCTTTAAAAAAACTCATTCCTCTATCTTTTAGACTACTTGGGCCTACGGACACTTTTCCACCACCGCTGTTACATTAGGCTAAAATGGTTACAAAGGTTGGTCGAAACCGTACAATCCCATCACTTTCTTGCTCCCATAATAGGGAATGAAAAGGTGCCTTTTTTTCCTTCGAGGGTTTACCTTTCTCACCAAAAGACTGGTGTTTCAGATCCTCTTTCTTAATCAAGAAGTCCCTCGAAAGTTTTAGATGAACAAGTCTCGTGAGATTCGTGGGATTAAAAACCCGTGATGCTACTCTCGAAACAGGAGTAGGATCACCGTTCACCTTTTTAAGAAAGGGAAGGATCACCTCCGTCCATGTCTGACGAGGGCTCGACCAAAGCCCAGGCTTTCTCCTATGATAAGATAAATAAATTTCGTTCGGTTTTTAACCCCGGGGGGTAGCCCCCCAGGGTAACCCCAAAAATCAGTGCCATCGAGGACGTCTAACTTTTTTCCATTTTGGGGGCCTTTAAACTTTTCCCCCAGGATGCACCCACACCCGTCGACTAACACCCCGGAACCTATTTTTTTTCTATGAACAGACAAAAATTTTAAAAAGGGAAATTCGAAATATTTTTCCCCCGACGGGGAAACGAACCCGGCCCCCGTGTGTGAACGGACTTTAGCCACCAGGGCCCCCGGCCATCCTTTTATTTCCCTGACTTTAAAAACCTTTTGATATTCGAAGGGCTCCTTTGTCAATTACCGTAATTTGCCCTTCCTTCAGAATTGCCATAAGCCGCAAAAAAAAAACATGGATCCAAAGGAAAAACTTTTCATATAAATTTTTTAAAATATAGAAGGTATCTTGTACAAGTCATATTCCCCAAATAAATTTAGATGAGTAGACTATTCCATCTTTGTTTTCCAAGTCAATGCAAAGACGTTCTTAAAATGGCTCATGACCTGCCATGGCCGGACATTTCTCGCACGTAAAACCTTAAAAAAAATTGGGGAAACCATTTTTGGCCAAAAACCTCAATGTAACTACCATTGTAGATCGCGTAAAGTTTCCAACTGTCATCCTCCCGAGGGACCCGGCGAGACCTATTATTTTTTTATTTTTTATAAATTTGAGCACACATACAAAGGGACAAAAAAAAAAAGATAAGACAGCATGCCAAAGCCACTTATACTATGCATAGCATTACGGGCTGGTTTAAAAAATTAAAACTTAAGAATTAACTAAGCAATGATGAAGTCAGTGATAAAACATTAATGTAAACAGATTACTATAAAGCACAAGTGAGTATTACAAAGACAGGTCATAGGGTTTGCATTCAGTCATATGAAGATTCTGTTTAGGTAGTGTATTTAAAAAATAATAAAGTTAGATTGGGTTTGGGTTTTCAGTTATTCAGTATTTATTTGGTTTGGGTGAGTAAGTGATCTTTGAGTAGAGACTTGAATTTATAAAACAGGTAGTGTTTCTTTTATTTTTACAGTAATGAATTCCAGATTTTGGGGCCCTTTTTAAATGTGCATTGATTTTTGCATAGTGTGAGATGAACACGAGGACATCAAAGAGTGATCTGTGCCTTTGTGTTATGGCATGGGTTTTCTGTTGAGGTTGGCAAGGAGATGTTTGAGGAGGGTTAATACCAGAGTTAAGTGTTCTATGTAGTAAAGGTGCAGTAAAAAGTATGGATGTTTTGTAGGTGGTAGGTTTTAGTGTATTGAATATTGGTGGAGTGTGCTGCCTGTAGTGAGAATTTGTTACTTTCCCTAACTGCAGCCTTTTGTTGGGTAATTAGGGGTCTGAGAGGTTAATTGTTGTTGACCCCCATGCACAAATTCCGTGGGTGAGATAGGGTAAATAAGAGAGTGATATAGGGCCGGGAGGCTGACTGTGGAACATAGAAACCGTATCTTCGATATATGCCTACAGTCTGGAAATTTTCTTAAAAATTTTGGGTTGTATATGTGTATGAAATTTGAGTCTATTATCAAGGTGGATTCCTAAGAATTTTCCCTCTTTTTAGCTTTGTAATAGGTGATCCGTTTATCATTATGTTAAGAGGACATCTGTAGCTCTGTTACCAAACTGAATGAAGTAGTTTTGTCAATGTTTAGGTAAGTTTTGTTATCCTCATCCAGGGAGATATTTTCTGTAATTCGGTATTTTCAGTATTGGGTAGTGTACTGGGCTCGGGTGAGAGAAGACGTAATGTAAGTGTCATCTGCAAATAGTGTGGGGTTTTAGTAATTGCGAAGCATTTGGAAGGTCATTTATGTATAGGGGAAAGAGAAAGGGCCAAGGGCACTTCCCTGTGGGGCACCAACTGTAATTGTTTTCGCAGAAGAGTTTGCCACATTGCGTACACATTTGGCTTCTGTTGCTGAGGTATGATTGAGGTAGTTGAGGGGTGCCCTCTTATACATAGTGGTGACAATTTTACGTGAGCAAGTCAGGTCACGTATCAAAAGTTTACGTAATTCAATGAAGATCCCAGTGGGACTTTTTTTTTCTCTATTGAGGTATAAATTTCTAGCATGTGTATAAAGCATCATTAGTATTTTTATTTGGCCTAATCCAAATTGGCAGGGGTTGAGTATGGGTTTTGGAATAAGTAGGAGTAGATTTTGTTTATGAATTAATTTTCGAAGATTTTGAGAGAGGGTGTAAGTTGATATTGCCTATAGTTATTCAACTCTGTTTGGTTTTCCTCCTTTGTGGATCGGGGTGACCCCTTGCTATTTTGAGTACTGTAGGGAAGGTGGAGGGTTCGATGGGTTTGTTAAAGAGAGTTGCAATGATTGGAGATAGCACTTTTGAACATTTTTTTGTATAAAAGGGTGGTAAGGTACTTTAAAACTCCTGCCTTGTTTTTTAGTGCATTGATAATAAGGGAGACTTCGTATGGGTTATCGGAGCTAGGAACGATGTGTTCGGGTAGTTGCCGGTGAGGTAGTCATTTGGTGGGGTATCTGAGCTTGGGATTTTATTGGCAAGGTTTTGTTCCAAAATGGAGAAAAATCATTTAGTCTGTTTGCTGTTTCTGTTGGTGGAGTTGGGGTTCATCTGATTTTGCTAATTTTATTTTGCTATTTCGTGATATCTTTTTTGTTCCCAGAATTTCTGATAGGGTTTCCAGTCTTTTTTTTATCACCTCGTAAGTTTGGGTAAACCTGTTCTCATAATACAATTTTTTTGCCCTTTTTATCAGGCTGGTTAGGATTTACGAGTAACGTTTGTTTGTCTCTGGGTTTTGTGACCCATTCTGTACTGTTTTTCATATTGGTGTTTTGTATTTAAGGATTTGAGAATGCTGGGTTTTTTACCAGGGACGTTCAGTCTCTTTGCTGTCATCTGTTTAGTTTTTTTAGGGCAGTCTTGTTATAGAGTATGGGTCTTTTTTAGAAAATTTTTTAATACATTCGTCAATATCTTATAAAATATCTAGCTCGTGTGCCAACAATGTTTGCTAAGCTGTTGTGAAGTTATTAATGGGTGCCTCATTGTGAAGTCTGAAGGTGACTTTAGTAGTGTCTTGGGTATTTACCAAGAGTTGTTATGAGGAAAGTAGGGTAGTGTCTGTGGTATTATCTTAAATTTAAATGCCTGATTTTAAAGGGAAATGGTGTTGTCCAGATGTGTCAAGTAGGGAAACACCCAAGTCTCTGAACTCTTGTAGGTTTTGTTACTGTTGGTAGTAACATACAGTTACTCATTGTGTTTGTGAATTCAGTAACGTGTGGGTCCTGGTCTTGCAGGAGATTTATATTTAAGTCACCTGAGAGTAGTAAGTGATCTTTGTTTATGCGTGCATCAGTTTTTCATACTTCCTAGATTTTGACTAAATTGGCTAATTTGACTGTGGAACTCTGTAGATGTTTATCAATGTGAGAGGTTTTTGTAGGTATTGGGGGTTGAATTTAGCTATTATATATTCCCCATGTTCATCTTCTTGTGCAAGTATTAGTGATACATTCTAGTTGGTCTGAGTAGTATATGGCTGTGCCACCCCCTTGTTGGTCTGGCCTACAGTTGTGTATGGCTGTGTAACCAGGAAGGCATAGACATCTGTACAAACAGCTTTAGCCAGGTTCAGTTAGTGTAATGATGGACATATTGGCATGTAAGGAATTTAGTAATGCTATGAGGTACAGTTACTCATTGTGTTTGTGAATTCAGTAACGTGTGGGTCCTGGTCTTGCAGGAGATTTATATTGAAGTCACCTGAGAGTAGTAAGTGATCTTTGTTCATGCGTGGGATCAGTTTCATACTTCCTAGATTTTGACTAAATTTGGGTAATTGTTTGACTGGGAACTCTGTAGATGTTTATCAATGTGAGAGGTTTTTGTAGGTATTTGGATTTGAATTTAGCTATTATATATTCCCCATATGGTCAAAATGCCTATCTTTACTGTACCGTTAGAAAGAGTACTATTGACTCGTTGCCTTTTCCCACTTTCTCTGGGACAAAATGTATATTAACATTATTGATTATGCTTCGAGTTTCCCCGAAGCCAACCCTTAAAGACCAAAAAACTACAGAGGGGGCTGAAGCCCTTTTGTCCATCTTCTCCAATGGGGCATCCCCAAGAAATTTTGTCTGACCGTGGGAAACCCCAAATTTACTCTGCTTTAAACTTAAAAGCGTACTAGCTCCCCATCACTTCTTGCTCCGTACTAAATAGGTAATGTAAAAGGTGCCATTCTTTCCTTCTGAGGTCGACCTTCATAACCAAAGATGGACATAGGTGGTTTCAGATCCTCTTTCTGTAGAGTCAGAGAAGTCCCTCGAAAGTTCAGATGGACAATGTCATCGTGAGATTCATGTGGGCATTAAAAACCTGTGATGATACGCTCGAAAGTGAGCGGGTCGGTAAGTAGGATCACCGCGTTCACTTGTTAGATGAAGTGAAGGCTCATCACCTCCGATACCATTAATTGTCTTGACGCAACGAGGGCTCAGACAAAAGCCCCAGGTTCTCCTATGATAAGATAAGATAAGATTTCGTTCGGATTTTTAACCCCGGGGGTTAGCCCCCAGGATAACCCAAAGAAAGTCATGAGGTCATCGAGGACTGTAACTTTTTCATTGGGGTCCTTATCTTGTCCCCCAGGATGCGAACCCACACCAGTCGACTAACACCCAGGTACCTATTTGCTGCTAGGTGAACAGGACAATAGGTGTAAGGAAACGTGTCGAAATATTTCCACCCGACGGGAATCGAACCCGGGCCCTCCGTGTGTGAAGCGGGAGCTTTAGCCACCAGGCCACCGGGCCATCCTTTGATTTTCCCTGACTTTAAGGCCTTTGGGATATATCGAAGGACCTCCTTTGTCAATTTACTCAACGTTATTTGTCCTTCTCTCAGAATTTCCATATGCCGCTAAACAAAATAAAGTTATCCAAAGGAAAAACTTTTCATATAAATTTGAATATATAAAAGGTATCTTGTACAAGTCAGTATTCAAATTAAATTCAGATGAGATAGACTATTCCATCTTAGTGTTGTTCCAGTCAATGCAGAGGGACTTTTACTTAAAATGCTCATGACCTGCAGTGGGCCGGACATTTCTTCGCTCGGTTAAAACCTTTAAATAAAATTAGGGAAACTTATTTTTGGCCATAAATCGTCTCAGATGTAACTTACCTATTGTAGATCGTCCGTAAAGTTTGCCAACTGTACATCCTCCCTGAAGGTACCAGAAGCGAGTACCTATGGTTCAAAATGCCTATCTTTACGGTACCGTTAGAAAGAGAGTAGCTATTGACATCGTTTGCTTGGTCCTTTATCTCCACTTTCATCTGGGGGAATGATGTATATAACATCATTTTGCTTATGCCTTCGAGTTTCCCTGAAGCCATACACTTAAAGACCATATCTACTACAGAGGTGGCTGACAGCCCTTTTTGTTCCCCATATTCTCCTCCAAGAGTGGGCATCCCTAGAGAAAATTTTGTCTGACCGTGGGACACAATTCACATCTGACTTAATCTTACGCTACACCAGAGGGTTCATTGTGGGCCAAAGTGCTTTTGTACAGTAAATATGCATGTGGCAGCTTTGTACCCTTTGGTTGTATGGGATGTCCGGAGAATTGGTTGAGCAGAGTTTTTCCGTTTTATCTGGGGTTCGGGGAATGCGATTGGTTGAAAAGCGACGGTCCAGTAACACTTCCGGTGGCCTTGTGAGGGCTGGGGTTATTCATTTGGAAAGAAGGTTGAAGTGGTGTATATGTGAAAATGGGTTGCTAAGTGCTCGGGGGGGAGGGGAAGGGTCGCTGGAAGTGGAGAGGTTGGGGATGCTGGGGGAGATCTTCGGAAGATGGTGGAAGGACAAGATTTGAGAGGTGTGTGAGGATTAGCTGCGTTGTTGCGTCTATTGATGATGGTAGAGAGCCAGAAACATTGCGGGCTAGGGTCCATGGAGAGGAATTATGGCCTAGGGTGGTAGTGGCAACGGAAGGAGTGTACCGATGTACGCATGGGAAGGACTTTGGGGGCCGATAAAGGGGGTTTACGCATCCGGCCACGCGTGGAGGAGCGGTGAGGGAGGTAATGCATAGGTTTCTTTCACGGAATATTGCGCCTGGGGGTTGTTTTACGACAATAGGCGAAATAAGGAGGGTGGGGTATTGGGAGGTGTGTTCAGGTTTGTGGGGTAGATGAATCAGTTTGCATGTAGTTTTATTTTTGTTTATTTATTGTGAGGGGAATGGTTTTTTTTTTTATATTTTATTTGAAAAAACGCAATACATAGTTATACATGTAGACAAATGTAAGCAATGAAACGTTAATCCATTTTATATAACAAAAGAAAACTCCACATTCCCTACCGTAGCACTAAACTAATACATAAGAACTAAACTAAAGACAGCCCACAGCTTCATGTACAGGTGGGTTTTATTACATCCAAAATTTGCAGCCCATAAAACAATATGCAATATAACCCAAAGAATGTCACAGGTATGACATTTTACATAAAACTGTATGATTCACGAAGACCATTCTCAATTATCCAAAAATTCTTTACACATTACTATTGTTGTATATTTAAACTTCTATCAAAATACCATAATACGTAACACCTCAATAATTACGAACAAAAGGTTAGAAATAACATTCTCCACACTCACACAGAATAAACTAAAAACACAGTATAATATAACAAATATTCGTCCCCACCTCACTTCCGTACCACTACATTCATCCACTCACTTCCAATACACTACATTCGTCCCACCTCACTTCCATACACTACATTCATGCACCACAAGCGAACTTAACACAGTCACGTATTATTTAGTAATATTTTTTTCAATATAATTTCTATAATGGAAATTCTATACATAGTCCATTACTATTAGACATTAACTGAAACGAGATTATATTCTTTTTCTCAGACTGGCAGATTTCTCTGCCTCACCATCTAACCCTACTAAACAACTATCTGTACATGAAACACGTACCTTATATACCTTCAACTCGTCAATTAATATTCCTTGAACTTCACCGAATGCATGTATACAACCCATATTGAGTACATGGAAATTCTCTCTTACATACATGCTTTATATACACTTGATGTATGTAAAATCTTACACATTGTATTATCTCATTAGGAGCAAGACATTTTGGTAAACATATACATATTTTATCACGCCTGTATGTCCTTTACTTTATTACAACCACCAGTTCCTGATAATACATTACAACATATTGCAAATTTAACATATCCATAACATACATCGTATACATTCTGAGTATGACCGTTATACTTTTCACCATGCACACAAATATTGCTCATTCCCATGTCCATAAAAATCTTCTAAAAACTTTTCCCCTTACCAAACCACCACAAACTTACTTAAAAACACACTCCACAACTACGCTGCCATTTTCCAACCATATCATGGAAACTCCTCTTACATTCCCAATTCTGAGACGAGCCCGGTTGGCAAACCCCCTTTGGAAAATCCAAACACATCCCCCCCCCCTTTTTTTTTTTTTTTTTTTTTTTCCTCACTTCCGCCAAACAACTTCTGACATTCCAGTTACTTCGATATTCCTTCAGGGAAAAAACCCTTTCACATTCTACTTCCATATATCCCCCTATTGCGACTAAGTGTTTTGTACATTGTTGCAGCCAATACCTTCTTGTCGCACAATCCAATCCCCCTTTACCCCTCATGGCCCTGTTACGAAAACAAAATCAGTTATGATGCTACACCACCCAACAGACGCTGCACAGGACTCTTCCACACCTCCCACTTCTAAACTCAATGCCCTTAATACCGACATCCCTCCCCACCCACCCTCCTCAAAATCCCACCATCCACCCCGTATACACTCCAAATTTTTACAAAAAAATATACTACATGAAAAGCTGTTCTCCCTATCCCCCACACACCCTACATACGTCCTTCACCATCAAACCCTCTCTCCCGAAGCACCACACCAGACAGCAATATTCCATGAAGGAAGCGAAAACATTACTCTCTCACTCTTGGTCTGATGCGCACCACCGCAACCTTACCCAAATGTCTCCCATGCATACATTGGGTATATGCCCTCAAACATTTGCAATCACCTCTCACCTCTACAGCACGCTTCAGAACACCTACCGTATCTAGACGGATCTCCTAACATACAAATAAAGCTCGCAGCACATCCTCACACTTCTTATCTCGGATCTACCCACCACCTTCGTGCCTCCTCATATAATGCTTGCACACCCTTCCCACACGACCTTCCACCTCGGAAGAGAAAGAAACCCCCTCTTCAAATATAACACTTAACCCTTAATCTTATATCAAACCCATCCACCTTTGTCGACCGGTAGCATAACAAAACACTTCTACCAACCAATCACACACAGAACCCCATATATATCGAAAAAAACACCCTTTTTTAGCATTCTAGTTATGTCGGTCTCTTTGTTCCAACGGATATACTGCTGCCACATGCAAGCCATTACTATATAACATCACATTCAACCACTATTACACGTTGATGTATCGTCAAATGGCAGGGTCTCAAAACATTTAACCTACCCACCAACCTAGCCATGCCCTCCAGAATTAAGCAGCCGTGCCTCCCGCATTCCCCATATAAATTATCCACTCACCTTTAGTTCTATCCACCACACACCAACGCACAGAGCTGTTTCCCATCGCGCCCTCCCTACCAAATTTCCCTAAGACCAACCCAATTTTCGATTTCTCCACATTCACTTTAAACCTGTAACACCTTCAAAACCACCAAATTACATCCTCAACACTAATGTAAACTTTTCCTCCTGCTCCATTTAGAATTGTTGTATCATCCCACATACCCTATTATTCCATCCCACCATTTCCACACCTGTACCACCCTAAAACTTTCCCCCCCCCGGGCTACCCACTGCCCTATAAAAAAGGGGTCCTGTTATACAAGAAACAACAGTTGAAGACACGAGGAACAACCCTGCCTTATGCCTTAACCATTGAAAACCCACTCGCACAAATTTCCATTCACCTGCACACGTTACACCCTACCTATTACTACAAAGTCTCAATCCAACGTTACCATCTCTTCACCACAAAACCCTGCTCCGTAAGATTGCCACAGTGCCTTCTGTTCTACGCAATCATACGAGCTCTGCCAATCCAATTGGCTAAGACACCTACCCCCCCTTTCAGACATTCTCCCCCTCCATACTTTCCACAAAATCTTTTTTTATGTCCATGTCCCTTCATACATCGTCTTCCAGGCACCCCATATGAACATCTCGCACAAAACTCTATCTATCACCACACTTCAGTCCCTGTTCCCCAAGATTTTTGCCGATATGTTATAATCAGCACATAACGGACAAAGCCCTGTAGTTCTGCACTGTAGTAGGGCCTTCCCCTTTTGGAATCAAGACTACTACGCAGTACGCATGCAACTCAACCCATCCTCCCCTCACTTTTCATCACATTCATCAGGTTCACTAAAAAATCCTTCCTACACACTCCAGTGATTTCACAAGAATTCACAAAGGTAACCCATCTATATCTGGCGCTTTACTCTCTCCATATTTCTCCAAAGCTCTCCATACCTCCCCCTCTTCAATATCCCCTCCAATGCCATACGATCACTTCCACTCAGCACACAGATACATTCTCTCCAACCCTCTCTAAATCCTCACCGTTCTACTCCTACAACTCGGAAATTATTTTCCAAACCAATAATCCATAAAAAACCACTCATTACCCTCAGTAGTTTAGTTCTCAACTCCCGACCCTTCGTATACCCAACCTAATTTCGTGCTTGTACTACAGCTTATCACTTTCCATTGCCAACCGGCGTCTCGCTGACCCCGTAACGCACAGGCTGACGGCCTGTTCAACCCAATCGCCTCCTCTAACCCACTGCCACCCTCGCCTCATCCAATCTCTCATTGTGCATACCTTATCTGCCACTTTAATGCTTCAATTTCTCCATTGGATACACACCTGTCACAGCCACCCTTTGTAACAACCCTGGAACCGCCCCTTAAATTACTGTGAAGCCCATATGGCATCAATGCCTATTTCTTTTCCCCTTCGACTTATTGCCTGATCTCGTCTTCGCAACCCCATCCCACCACTCCCAAATAAATCGCTTGCATTCTTACCCCACCCCATAAAGTCCTCCCACCAACACTTTCAAAATCCCTCCCCCACCCCTCACCCAGTAGTGTACATTCTGCTTCTCAGTACCCAAATATCTCTTAGGGCAAACCATTCCCAATTAAAATTCAGCATAAACCGCCCTATGAATCTGAAATAAAACGACATATCACCGTCTGCCAACCCGCGTTCACCCTCACTCCCCTTGTCACATACAACCTATATATAAATCGTGTGCAGATTCCTTTCTATGAATGTGTGCTCTATCTCGCACAACCCTCCATCAACTATATCCTCAATCCCACACCTCTCAATAGATCCCTAAACCTGCCAACACAAAACACCTCTGCCCTCTCGGTTCCACATCCTTCCTGGCACCACAACAGTTGCCAGTCGCCACCATACTATTGTCACTGACGTAATGACCGCAAATTAAACTATACCAGTACGTTATTCCAAATTCATTCTTAACCCTTACTTCATTCTCAGCCGGCACATACCACCAAACGACTGCCATCCGCTCACTTCTCCACCACCCCTTGTATTCTTAAACACACGACCCCCCCCCCTCACTCCTAAGAACAACAAACGGGCTCGTCTCTAGGATCAGGTTCCCCACCCCTCCCTTCATTCGCTTCCGAATACATCATAAACACTCTGTACCATCACCTCCAATTCCTTTCCCAGTTGAAATTTGTTCCTGCACAAAAAAACAATGTCTATAGCATAACGTCTTAAAAATCCCTTTACCACCAGACGCTTCTCACTCGCACACATCCATTAATATTCACTGTCATGCACGGAAACTACTTATTGATTTCACCCTCTGCACCTTTTCACCTATTCACTGACACGCTATTCAGTGTGTCTGCTCGTCCACTTTTCTCTCCACGTGCCCACTGGTGGCTTTTACCCTGATCCACAACTTGAACAGGCGTATACCTTATTAGTGCTCCACGACACCACATCAACCACGGATTTTTTCCCGGTCTCTGTGCCGGGGTCAAAATATTCCGAGTCGGAATATGTCGCCCGCCCTCTTACGGTTGACACACTCTGCATGCATTTCTAACTCAATGGATGCCTCCCTGTGAATCTCAGCGTCCACCTCAATCACTTCCACCCACTTCTGGCGAGTCATTTAGCCATGATCGCCAATCTTCAAGTTGCAATCTTTCAATCTGAACAGTACTCCTCACCACATACTCAAAGTGATTCTAGATACCTGCTTTCAAAGGATTTTCCTGCACGTTCACCAGTAGGCCTCCCTCTACCCGCACAGTCACAATCTGCACAGTTTCTCGCTTCTCAAGGCAGATTGCCTCACTTCCCATAACTGTGACAGTGATGGCTGGTACCCACCAGTGGCGATCACGTCCACTTCCTCAACTCCAGGAAGTGCCACTTCGATGTACAGCGTGACTCATCAGCATGGACCACCTCTGCTCTGGCTCTTTCACCATCCATACTAGGTCCCTTTCTTCCGCTGCCATCTCCCACAATGGGCCGCCATTTGCTATGGTATATGCACCACATAACCTACACGTCTTTGCTGCCCAGCGTAGTACACCATTCCTGTGTCCTAAATGCCGTCCAGTATGAATGATTAAGACGGGATGCATGCACTCAACTCATCTAGATCGTGAACGTAACATCGGGCAAGCCGGCATACTCCCCATCCGTCCATTTACCAGCCAATAGCAGGTGTACAGGTCCATACTGCCGGTTCAAATAACATACGCGTCAGTACTCGTCGCTCAAATGGCACATTTTTTTTTTTCGGACTTTCACCCTTGTTGTAATGCTTAGGACAAGTGATTAGGCGAACACGTATCGCTGAATTAAACATCCACGCGCCTGCCCTCTGGTACTGTCAACCAGCCGTTCATACCTACTCCAGCTGATCTCAGCTTGACGAAAATTACGATAGGCACCATTAGTGCCACACCATACAGTCATGATTCCGCAACACCATAGGTGTCACGGATAATTTGCGGTAAGAGCACTTGTGCCAGATGAAGGGTTTTATGCACCACGCAACAATTCAATGCACACGTGTGCAAACGCCTTCTCACAGACTGCCCCCATGTTTGAAAATATAATCTCCTCCAATGGCCAGCAGAGGGCAGAGTACACGTCCCACTCTGTCAGGAAAGGGCAATCCCGGGAAGGGTTTGGGGAAGGTAATCCGGTATGGGGGGGGGGAAAGGGTTGTGGGTTTTTTTGATAGCGCTTAGTTTAAATGTAGGTGGGGTTGGGTAAAGGTTCAAAGGGCAGTGGCTTCTAATGGTTGATTTTGTGTATATATCAGGGGCAATGGAGAAAAAGGGGGCGGGGGGAAGTTGGATGCCATAAAAGCTCCTTTTATAGAAAAAAGTGTCGAAAAGGGGAAATATATGGTAGGAGGTGGGAGGGGATTTCTCGGAGGGCACAGGGATTTTCTTTTGAGGGATTTTGGTCTTTTAAGGGGTTCAGGGGAAAACGGGTGGCCTTCCCAGGGGGGGGGGGGGTGTTGCAGAGGAGATTGTGTGGTGGTGTGGAATTGTGTGGGGAAAAGGATGTTGAGGTGATACAAATGTGATATTCAATGTAATGTCTTGGTTTTATTGTGAACACCGATGATTTAATTTTTTAAAGGACCCTTCATTTTTTATAAGGATGTACATAAGATGTTAGTATATAACAAACTACTCTTGGTCAAAAAAAGGGGTTGCAGTTAAATGTGATAAATGCAAGGTTCAAGCTCGGAGTGTCCTAACCTAGCACTTATAATTTAAAATAATGTAAAATTAGCCAAAAGATTGCAAAAAAGGCCTTGGGGGTTATGGTAAGCAGCAACCTTAAAAAAAGACAGCAAAGCCTAAGGTACGTAAAAAGGCAAATAGTTTTTTGGGATTTATTCAAGAAGTGTAGGGGAACGAAGTCCAGAGGTCAACTGACTTTATACTCATTAGTAAGGCCTCACCTAGATTATGCAGCTCAATTCTGGTTCCCCTTTACAGAAAAGGGCATAAAATTCGTTAAAAACTTCAGGTAGGAGACTAAATTAAACTAGCATTAGAAATCTTCCCTTTTGAAGAAAGATTGAAGATCTTCAGTTACATTCACTTGTTAGCGAAAAATGAGGGGGGAAACCTGATCGAAGTGTCAATGGAAGTTTTGGTATTAATAAAGGGGAAATTTTAAAAAGGTCTTGGGATATCTCTCCAAGAGAGAACCCCCAGTAATGGATTTAAATTAGATAAGTTTAGTTTAGAAAGGCTAGGAAATATTTGGGTTTGGAAATGGGTAGTTGATGAGTGGAACGTCTACCTAGTTAGGTTATTGAGGGGGGACTTTGGGAGTTTCAATTTAGGTTGGATAAGTCATAGTGGGGGGGTTGGATTTGAGAGGGATTGCACATCGGGGCTCGTTTCTTGGGGGGCATTGAAAATTGGGTTGGTCAAAAGGTTAGTGGGGTGAATTGTAAAGGACTGCTAGTTGGGCCAAAGGCCTGCTGCATGTTCCCCTTTTTTATAAGCATATTTTTTAAACCCGTAATTAATGTCTACCCATATTAAAAG